>JXCR01016509.1:126403-187775 GCA_002079205.1 Phalaenopsis hybrid cultivar
ATATATATATATATTATGCTCAATTTTAATGAATTTTAATGATATTATAATTTAAAGGAAGGTATTTTGCATATTCTTTGTTTTAGGGACAAGAAATGGAGTTTTGGAGAAAAAGAAGCAAAAACAGTGCAATTTGGAGCAAAAACAAGCAAGAAAGAAAATTCTATCATGTCACATTTCGATATATCTTTCTATGCTTACTCTCATTTACGCTTCTCAGACATTTTTGATTAAAATTACACTTTAAAGAAAGTTTGGTTTCATGATTATTTTGTAGGTCTATCTGTTAGGAACGAAATACTATTGAAATGGGGCGAAACAGAGCCAAACGGAGCGAAACAATGGAGCTACTGCAAACCTGCACCGAAGGCACCCAGGCTGGCGCCGAAGACGCCCTAGTCCAGAGAAGTGATGAAAAGTGGAGTCGATGGCGCCCAGACCGACTTCGGCAACTCCTGGGATGGTTATGGACCAATTTTTGGCGGATTTTGATGTTCTAGAAGGCTCCCAAGTGATTTAAACACCCCATGAAGTGATTTAATGTATCTAAATACTTCAAGAAGGCTCTTGAATGAAGAGACCTGTCTTTTAGATGAATAGATTTTATCTCTTAGGAAAAAGGAGGGAATTGGTGTCTCTTTAAAAAAGAGGGCTTGCCGCCTCTCATGGTGTGGGGGCTTGTGTGTGTATGCGCGCGCGCGTGTGAGTGTGTGTGAGTGTATTGTAGAGTAAATTATTGTGTGTGGAGAGGATTTTCTTGAAGAATTGTAAGAGGAGAAGGAAAGTGAGAGGTTTCTTCTTCATTACACTTCTAAGAGAGAATTTAGTGTTGATTGTAAAGAGAGAAACTGCTACAAGAGAACTTCTGAGGATTTGCTTGAGGAGGAGTCTAAGATAAGTTATGTTCTTTCATTTCTTTATTTTGTAAACATATTTTTTTATATAAAATCTATGTTTTATCGTATCTTCCTCATGACTTTTAAGTAGTTTTCTTTATCTTTCTGCCTACTCTAAGATATGGTGAAATGAAGAGATAATTTGGATGTGTCATTTTAAAATATAAAATAAATTATGATGATTTTCCACTTCATTCTTAATTTACTTTTTGATCTAGTAAATTGAAATATTAAAATCTGTTGTGAAACATATGATCCGGGAAATGGAGTATGAGTTCTACAACAGAGTGAGAATCACATTTAATTCCATGGAGAAATATTTCGTTCATGGAATTAAGTGCAAATAAATACAAAAAATATACATTGTTGGGCGTAGAATTGGAGATTTTAGGGTGACAGACAAAAATTTCTTAATTTAGCCTTAGTGTTTAAGAACTAAAGCGAGCGTTAGCCTTTTGGGAAAGGGAAGTGGGAGCTCTGGAGTGGGAGCCGGTACCTTCCAAGGCTAGCCACGAATATAGGGACTAAACCTGAGATTAGCCAATGATTCTCTATAACACTGAATCAGAGTAGAGAGATAAAATTGCTCCTATTTGGCATAATATATATTTAAACCATTTATCTCATCTCATTTTACCATAAACTCATTGTAGTGGGAATGATACTAAATTTGAACTCTTCGTCACAAAACTTTGTTTAGTCTTAGTAAATTTAACTTTAAAGTTTAGAAATTAATTTAGTAAACTTAATTTTTTTAGAATACATTAAAACCAATTTAATCAACCTTCCAAACTAATTGCTTATAGTAGTAGACTAGAATTAGTCTATGGGACTTCTTACCTCGCTTCTTCGTGAGATCGATACTAGGGATTTTAAAAAAAACCCTATATTACTTGAAGCGATACGTGCACTTGCGTAGAACTCCTAGTGTGTGAACTATTTTATATATTTTATATAACATTTATATTTTGCACATTAAATACTTAATATAAATTAGGTCAACTTATTGGCCATCTTTTTTAAAAGCTAAATTACTGCGTAATTTTGGGTCGGGTCAAGTTCTTGACACTGTTACTGTTGATTTAAATTGACATAAAACACACAGAAAAACAACACACACTAGGGGCACATCAGCTATTGACGAACTGTCAAAAGAGTAAGGCTTCATTACCTCCTATGTTGCCACAAGTGGCTCGAAAATGTGCCATATACTGCCTGAGACTCCCAGTCTCGTCAAATATCTTAAAGTTTGGTGACACAGAACCCTTGGAGCATGACATCAAACTCCTTCGGGTAAGGTCTACCCCTTGAAATCAATGCACCACCCTTAGATTGGGCTAAGACCTCTCAAACTTGTTGTTCAACCAATTGTTTAATATATTTCTTAGGCATGGTATTCGTTGATGAATCTTTCTTTTGCTGCTCTTCTCCATTAACGGAAGCAACTTCTTTTCATTCATTGGTAATATGGATTTTTTTAGGCTAGTTAACTCTTGTAGAGGCTACCTGCTGTGATTGGGATTTTATATTAACTGTAGCCATGGCGGCCATGGTGGCGGCCATCTCATTCAATCGCTTTTCTATTTGGTTGACATGTTCATCTCTTAAGAAAATAGCCCTGCACAGATCATCTGTGGTGTTCCCTTCGATAAAAGGTTGGGCATCACGCGCAGATGAGGCAACTCTAGTCTTAATGAGATGAATATCCATGAAATCTTCATCTAAATAATCATTGAAATCAAAATCTTCATCATCATCATTAATTGTTACACCATGTTCTCTGGCTAGCTCGAAAATCTCAGCCCTGAGCTTTTTGACTTTTCCTTCAATTATCACCTCCTGAATTATCTTAAGATCTAGAGGATTTTCCTGAACATCCTTCAATTGTTCATACAATTATGTAGCAATAGCTGCAACGATATTATATACTTTAGACTTTTGCTTCATTCCGTCAGTCTGCCCTGCGGGCTCACTGGACCGTATTGGTATGACGACTTTGGGTACTCACATTTTCTTTCTTGACGATGATGCCTTTAGATGGGGTATCTCAACAGAGGCATCAACATGTTGGAGAGAAGTATGCTCCTCGCTGTGTGAACCAAATACAATACCATGTAATTTCTTTATCTTTCTCCTTTTCAAGGCATTCTTATGGGTAACGATAAGTTGAATCTTTGGATCTATGCATGACTTAACCGGTTGACGTCTTGCAACTTTGAGGCGGCAAAGGTAACAAAATCTATAGTAATAACGGTAGTATCAACTTGGCTTCTCAGATAGATTCTGATAAGAATACGTGTTGGTAAAGCTTCAGCTGACTTGTGGGACTGTGGGGCAATCGTGACATCCTTCAGAATTTCTCTCTTCATTTACTGGGATACTGCACGTCCCACTCACTTAAGCATATCAACCACTGAACATTCTTCTTTAGTGGCCAATCTCTAGAACACTTTGAAAAATTTAGTGATAGGAGTAGGTTTCTCCCTTTCCTCACTACGACCATGAAATGTCGGTAAAGTAGCGACAACTTCTCAAATACTTTCATATCCATTAGTATTCATCAAAGGGTGGAACCTAGTACCTTGCAGAAGTGAAGAGGTCTCCTGTAATCCAAATTCCTCCTAGTGAGAAAACTCATCATCCGATACTTTTTCTGAGATTTGGGCCTTAGCTGCCCTCTGAGCTTTTTGGCTACGGTTCTTTCTCTGTGATTGATTCAGTAGCGCAAACTTTGAATTTGAGCTGATCTCAAACACTGATGGAGAGACAATGGATTCTTCAGTTTTATCTTCTATGATCATAATCACCTTTCCTTTAGCAAAAAAGGGAACAACAGACTTGGCAAGTGCCAGGGAAGTAGTAGTTTTCACCTTCTTGCAAGAAGATAATTCCTCCGGACAGTTCAAGTTAAATTCAACAGAGGGGTCCTGAACCTCCTAAGCGGTGAATTTCATTACGACGAATGGGGACTTTCCGAGTATGACTTCAAGTTTGACAAATCCGGTTCAAAACTTGATGGCGGTGCGAGCGTCGCTGTTGGTTGGCAAATTGTAGGAAAAGGTGAGCATTGGGAATGTCATTGTAGTAGCTTCAAAAAGAAAGCTCTAGGGTTTGTTATTTGGCCAATACCTTGTAATTCTAGTGTGAACCCTAAAAATTAACAAAGGCCAATCCGTAGACTTGGCAACTTTTTATTTTATTTTTAATTTGTAAGGGTTTTAAATTTAGAAGTAAAAGGATTTACCTTAATTAAATAAGAAAGGTTAAAGAGCAAGCGCAACACGACACAATTTGATTTAATTTGCAAAATAACAACCCAAGCTTAAAAGAGAAAGTGAAGTTTAGGCCCCAGTGCGGGATCAAATTTACAACGCATAATGCCCAGGTGGAACTAGTCCACCAACACACCTATTGGGGGTCCGACCCCACACAAAGATAAAAATCCTAATGAACTCTTGAACCTCTCTGTTCAAAGGTGCTTGAGCAGACGATCCTAAAGTCCAAAAGAGTTGATCGTACTCACCCAAGGAAGAAATGAGTGAAGCATGCCAATAGAATAAGGGTAATTTGGTTCATGAGAGACATGAACACATTACCTATGTATGAAGATAATATTCCTTGATTAATATGGAGAGAGAAACAAGTCCCCAGCAGAGTCGCCAGAAGCTGTCAGCACAATTTTAGTTAAGGAGTTGTGAAGTTGTCGGCTGCTAGGATGGATATCCCAACACCCATTATTACATCCTAGACAACCGAAGTCACCTAAGAAAACTCTCGATAAAAATCAAGGGATATTATCTTCAAGGAGTTCAAAGGAATAGAACTTTCAACGAAATCAGATAAAGAGGTGTGAAAGGAGAATGACTCGAATTTGAAACATTTATTGTAGAATCCAAAGAAAGAAAGACTAGGGGGTGTCACAGATCCTAAGGAGAACCTCGGTGACTTCCTAAACTATCCTATTGTTTGGCTTCAATTTAGAAGAGAAATATTTAAATGTTTCATTTTGCCAATTTTATTAGTTAGGACTTATATTCGTGTGAAATGATCGCACAAATAACCTGAACAATCACACAAATAGCCTGAAAGATATGAGGATTTAGGTCATTACGAATGACAACCTCAAAATTCTAAGACCGGTTAGGGCTTAAATTGCATAGTAGAGCTACACAAAGGCCTAAAGATAAGTTAAGGATTTATATTGCATAAGCAAACAACCTCAAAGTCCTATGGATTCTTGTTTAATTCTAAGGAATGGTTTAGCTGGTGTAGAAAGGTTTTGTTGTTAAAGATGGCCATGTTACCCACGATGTCAGCTCCAAGCTCCTCGTCATAGAAAGTTTAAATTTTCTAATATGTCAAGTCATGATTTCAAATTAAATGTCCCTATGGTTATGGTTCCTTAAATATTATGGGGCATATTAAAGTTGATTAGAGTGACACCATTAGGATCCTACGGTTCCCTCATTTCGGTATCACTTTTTTCTTTCGGATTCACTTAGTCCAAATGAACTTACTAAATTAAACTTAATGAATTATGTACTTTCATTTAGATCATGGGAAATCTCATTAACAACTGTAGGTTACCTCCTCCAAAGGATTCCCAATCATCCAATAGAGACGTCTTAATTTAGTTGCAATTGTTGTTTTGTGATGTTTGTGATTTAATATTGAGTTATTTTATATTTTGAATATTGTGGGGGTTAATTTTATCTTTATTGATTTTAGTTTTGAGTTTGGTTTCAGTTTTGTGGCTATCCTAAAGGTTTTAGTTTTGACATATAGGGTGACATCGTTATTTAGCATACAAGTTTATGAGTAAAAAATACAGTAAGAAAAAATACAGGAAAGGAAAGTACTGTAAACTATAAATGCATATCTGTCGAGTCTTCTCGTTCCTCCACCTAAAAGTTTAGTANTTTAACTTAATTAAAGAATTTAATTAATTTAATCTTTAAAGAATGGGCTTACAGTGCTTTGAAAGATTTTAAATTAATTATAAATTATTTTCTAAACCTCATTAGANCGTGTCAACCAGATCCTATGTCATATCTTAGTGGGTCCAAATGTTGAGGATGATTCTATTAAGCAAATCCTAATAAGTCCAGGTGTCCTTTAGGATCTCCGAAGGATCATGAAGAAGCTTTAGGTAATACCCTAGACATTTCACAACCCCTGAAATTATCTTGAGTTTGTTTTGGTCTTATTATGTTTGCTATATAGTTCACCCAGTTAATACCTTTATGCTCTGTGAATTTTGATGTTCTGATTATCCCTTAAATGGGGTAATTATCACTTGATATCTCACTAATGACTTATATGGGTAAAGGCCCTTGGAGGCAACTTAACTTGATTAAGGAATTTAATTAATTTAATTTTTAAAGAATGGGCTTACAGTGCTTTGAAAGATTTTAAATTAATTATAAATTATTTTCTAAACCTCATTAGACAAAAGTTTGATTAAACCTAGTTCACTAATAAGCCCCTAAGATTTAATGGGTAGATTTGTAATTTTAAGAAAAGGGGTTTTCAATATTTATATTCTTAATACTTATTATGAAATATGAGTCATCTTAAAACCATTAGTTGAGGCTTAAAATCAGTGAGTTATGATATTCTAAAGTCAAGCCCCTCACCTTAATATCTCCATATTTAAATGTTCTTCTAAATTTCATTAATTTTGAAAAAATTACAAATTTANAATGAAATATGAATCATCCTAAAACCATTAGTTGAGGCTTAAAATCAGTGAGTTATGATCTTCTAAAGTCAAACCCCTCACCTTAATATCTCCATATTTAAATGTTCTTCTAAATTTCATTAATTTTGAAAAAATTACAAATTTATCCTTTATAAGACCAAAGTGAGATTGGTTACTACCGTTTATACTTTCCATATTTCAGTCATCAAAATATATCAATTAATATTATTTATTGCCCATTTAGCCCTTTGGTTAAGCCTAAATATTAATTAAGCCTTAAATTCCAAAATTACCATNATCAATTAAGATTATTTATTGCCTATTTAGCCCTTTGGTTAAGCCTTAAATTCCAAAATTACCATTTTACCCCTAAGGCCTTAATACCCCATATTTCATTAAATTAGACTCCAATGACTTGAAAATTTTATGTTACCTCACACATGGGTTAATTAAGACATCAGAGGAGAAAATGTGATTTTCTAAGATTATTTAATTTTATAATTATTTTTAATGCAAAAATAAGGTTTTTTTAATCAAAATTTAATTACTCAATCAAAATAAAACTTCTATCCTTAAGAAAATTATTCAAGNGTGATTTTCTAAGATTATTTAATTTTATAATTATTTTTAATGCAAAAATAAGGATTTTTTAATCAAAATTTAATTACTCAATCAAAATAAAACTTCTATCCTTAAGAAAATTATTCAAGGTTCTCCTAGGTTAGAGGACCACTTGGGCCAATTTTTATGATTTTTAAAGCTTCAATTTAATTATTAGAATTATTTGTTGGTTTTGAGTATTAATTAAATATAAAATATTATTTAAGTAGAAAATTAAGTTTTATATTTTTATTAAATCTCTTCCAAGTCTAGGGAACCCAAACAAATAAATTTTATATTTTTATAGTTTATATTTTAATTATTAGAGTTATTTTAGTGAAAAATTAGAGGAAATTCATTTTTAAGCTTTTAAAATTAATATCTTGACTTAGAAAATTAGGAAAATTATTTTAATTAGTTCCAAATGATCAAAAAAAGAAATGTGACATTTTAGTATGTTTTTACAATTTTGTGATTTTTTAAAGTTAATTTTAGTTATTTAAAAGCTCAAAACTGAAGTATTTATTTTAATTCAAATTTTATTTTTTTTTTGGTTTGTCTAATCATAAGGAGCTCTCAAAACTAATTTTGGTAATTTTTTGAGTTGTAACTTAATTGTTATAATTATATGAATGCCAAAAATGTTATTTTACTTAATTAATCCATTTGGATGGCCAACTTAACTCCAATTAACTTGAAATTTTTATGAGTTCCCCTAACATTAAATTGCAGTGGAGAATAATTTTTATGTCATTTACATTTATAATTACTCCAAATTAATTTTATTTCATTTTTTAAGGTTGGTGACAATTAGNGAGAAAATTAAGTTTATATTTTTATTAAATCTCTTCCAAGTCTAGGGAACCCAAAGAAATAAGTTTTATATTTTTATAGTTTATATTTTAATTATTAGAATTATTTTAGTGAAAAATTAGAGAAAATTCATTTTTAAGCTTTTAAAATTAATATCTTGACTTAGAAAATTAGAAAAATTATTTTAATTAGTTCCAAATGATCAGAAGGACAAATGTGACATTTTAGTATGTTTTTAAAATTTTGTGATTTTTTAAAATTAATTTTAGTTATTTAAAAGCTCAAAATTGAAGTATTTATTTTAATTCAAATTTTATTTTTTTTTCAGTTTGTCTAATCATAAGGAGCTCTCAAAACTAATTTTGGTAATTTTTTGAGTTATAATTTAATTGTTATAATTATATGAATGCCAAAAATTTGATTTTACTTAATTAATCCATTTGGATGGTCAACTTAACTATAATTAACTTGAAATTTTTATGAGTTCCCCTAACATTAAATTGCATTAGAGAATAGTTTTTATGTCATTTACATTTATAATTACTCCAAATTAATTTTATTTCATTTTTTAAGGTTGGTGACAATTAGAGTTATTTTTAATGAGTTGAATCAAGTTTATATTATTTTTAGGATCCTCTGACTATAGTGAACCTACCAAAATAAATTTTATATTTTTATGATGAGTATTTTAATTTTTATAATTTTTATACCAAAACTGAGACTATTAACCTGAAAATTATATATGTATGCCTAGAGATCTCCCTTAACCTTGGAAAAGTCAGAAAAGCCTCCTCATAACAAGTAGAATCAAAGCCCCAAAAATCAAGTCATGGTGAAATGTTTATGCAAATGGAGAATCAAAATAAGAAAAACACNTCCTGAACATTATATATCTATGCCTAGAGATCTCCCTTAACCTTGAAAAAATCAGAAAAGCCTCCTCATAACAAGAAGAATCAAAGCCCCAAAAATCAAGTCATGGTGAAATGTTTATGCAAATGGAGAATCAAAATAACAAAAACACCATTTAATTAATTACAAATTATACAAGTAGCAAATGAACATGAAAATATTTTCATATTGTTCTCTTTTATTTACTGAGCAAAAGGGTATTTTTATTTTATTTTTGTGATTCAAAGCCCCAAAAATCTAGTCATGGTGAACTGTTTATGCAAATGGAGAATCAAAATAAGAAAAAAACCATTTAATTAATTACAAATTATACAAGTAACAAATGAACATGAAAATATTTCCATATTGTTCTCTTCTATTCACTGAGCAAAATGGTATTTTTATTTTGTTTTTGTGATTTTTCTACACAAAGATATGCATTTTTGAAGTTCTAGGATTTAAATAAATAAAAAAATTACTTATTTTTCTATTTATCCAACGCGGCGCCATGCAATCCTCGTATGCGTCGAGCTTTCCATACGGTGTCTTCTGGTTGGGCTCCGTTGTCCACGCGGCTGCCTCGTTAGCCCATGGTTCTGCTCTATCTCTTCGTCCTACGCAATCAAAGCCATCTGCTCGATACACGCTTGTCGGCACTATTTTTGGTGTGGGTTTTGCCCGTAAGAAGCTGTCGGTCATCAGAATTGAAATCCCGTTGCCCGCTTCGGAAGGACGTTTAAAAATTTAGTTTTGAAAAAGATGAAGTCAAACTGACNATATTTATTTATTAGGATTTACATTTGTGTGAAGCAATCAGCACAAATAACCTTGAAGATGTGAGGATTTAGNCAATCCTATTCTTTACTCTCTTTCAAGTGCATAAAGAACATTGACTAATCCAGAGTTCAGTCCCTTCCGTGGTTAGGTTGGGAGGATACCAACTCTCACTCTAGAGCTCCCACTTCTCCCTTGCCTGAGGGCTCATAATCTCGCATTAGTTTTCGATCAATTAAACCAAATTGCGGATTTTAATCTATCACCTTAAAATCTTTTATTCTGCATCCAACAAAATATATTTCCCTACTTATTTACACTCAACCCCATGGATTACATTCTCACCCATGGAATTGAATGTGGCTCTCACTATGTTGTAGAAATCATAGCTCTTTTAGTTCATAAGTTTTTTAACACATTTTAACATTTCAATTAGCCATATCAAAAAGTAAATGAAGATTGGAGTTCAAATCATTACAAATTATTGACATTTGAAGTAGTATAAAACCAAATCAATTCTTCATAAAACTATTTGTTAGAGTAGGGAGAAGGATAAATAAGACTACTCAAAATTCATGAGAATGAAACAAAAAAACACAGATTTCATATAGTAAAAATAGTTTACAAAATAAAGAAATAAAAGACACAACTTATCTCACACTCCTTTCTAAGAAAATCCCTAAAAGTTTTCTTTAAGCACTTTCGCTTTTTACAAGCACTCTCAATTCTCACTTGGAAATTTAATGAAAAAGAAATCTTTCATTTTTCCTCTCATCTTTCAACCTTTGAAAAAAATCTCCAAGTCCTACACTCTCTCTCTTACTCGCCTCTCTCTTTTCCACCGAACTCTCTATATACCACCCTCCTCCTCTCCTTTTTAATTAATGGTTGCCTCAAATTCAAAATTCTCTCCAAAATTCTCTCCAAAAGTCACACCTTTTGAATCCCAAAAGACATGTCCATTCATTCAACAAGGGGAAAAGCCAACTGACCTTTTTCTGTCACCTTGTATGCATTTGAACCTAAATCGGAGCACGGGCAATCTACCTAAGAAGAAGTGAGGTGCCATTGGAAGGGGAAAGCACCAGCTACCAACCCAATTGTATCACTTCTTTCTCCTCTTTAAATGAAGTGGAAGGGTCGTCCACTTGCATGGCTTCCTATGTAAGCTGAGGGTGCAAAGGTGAGCACCAACTCAGATGGTTAATTTTCTTTGATTGACCTAAGAAAGATTGGTATTGTGACTCTATTATTGCATCTAACTATCCTTCAACAATCATTAAATTTGTTTGGTCTCATGCTTATAAGAAGGCCTTTAGGGCACTCATATTCCCATACTTGTACCATATGGTCAATCAATATCAATTAATGACTTGGGAGGTTTCTTACTTCTAGTCAGTCACCCTTCAATAAGACCACAAAGATAGATTGAGAGCTAAGGAAAAGTGGGGCACGACAGAGAAGAGAGCGGAGTCTAAGGTAGTTAAAGAGCTGTAGAAGCATCTGAAGAATAGGCGAAAGAGGTCGAAACTGAAGAGCTTAGACTGTTGAAGCCATTTTTAGTTTCTAAAAAGAAAACCAATCCCTTGTGGAAAAGATGGTGATAATAAAATTGTTAGAAGAGTTCCTTGCTGAGCTTCCTTCCCACCATCGGCAAGTTGAGGCCTTCACTACATGGCTCCGAGTTGTAACTTACTTGATAATCGGTCAAATGATAAAGGCTAAGTTTATCTCCTCTAAGTGGACTGATATTAACAAATTTGCTACATTTCTCTTCAAATTGGAGGAGGAGAAGATTTACAAGGAAGAGGATGTAAGAGATGACAATAATGAAGGTTTTGAAAAGTTATACTTGACTTAGGCTTTGCTTATGACTTAGAGAAAGTATGTCCTTTTCTTTTTAAATACATGTAAATAAAAGTTGAAAAAATTATTTTTAATAAAATTATTTGTAAGTTTTCAATTATGAAATAAAAAAAACCTTCAATCAGTTTTCACCTTTGTCTTTTATGTTTTATATTTACTCATTTTTCATTTTCCTTGTTATAATTGCTTGTGATGATTGAGGGCTTGGCTATTTTTAGAATGCCTTTGGTTATTTTTGTTAAGTTACTGTCCAAATCAAGTCTTACATTTATCATATCTCATTCACTCAATTAGGTCACTGCCTTGGATGGGTTGCAGCTTATGCTAGACGTTTTAGGGGATCTTGTCGCAAACTTGGTGGGGGTAACCATCAAGAATTACTATTGGGGCTATTCATGCACAAGCCATCATAGATTATATCATTAATGGGTTGGGCACTACCGCTAGCTTGTCCTATTTTGAGTTAGAATTCATAGACTTTTATTGATGCTTGGCCATTGTGGGTCAGTTATTCTATTGTTTGTCGATCATATGTTAGTCATCATTGTCGGTTAAAAATCAATGATATTTGTTGATCAGGCATCTTGAAACATTGTTAATTTTGAAAAACTTTATTGATCAAACATTATGTGCCATTGCCAATGCCGTCTCTTGGGTGAAATCATGTTGGTAAGACAGTTTGAGTTCCTCAAGTATTGGTTGAAATTTGATGATCTCTTATGTGAGCTCGAGCCTTTCGAGTGTTAGTTAGAACTGGGATCATGTGTATATTTAGTGAATTCTTATTTATTATTTTTTATACAATTAATAATATAGTATAAAGTCTGGAATGATGTATTTTCATTTTTATTCATTGAGGTACATAAACTTTTCTAAGGAAAAAAGTTACTTGGCTCATCTTCACTCCACGTCTGAGAGACTCCTCTCCTTGTGTGTTTCTTTAGCATTTATGTCTGAGGGCAATCCATTTATTTATGATGAAGTGTCTGATCCATGTTTGTTCAAACTTTCACATATATTTTCCTCATTTTGTTGGATTTGAATTATTAAACAAGAGGTCCTTAGTAGTGAAGATCTTCTCTCAGACATGTCTATTGTAATGTCAGGTCATTCATCTTTTTACTTCCTTTGGTTGAAGGGTTGAATTAGTTCATTTCTCTATATTAATGTCAAGTGTTAGCATTACATATTCTTCATTTTCTTTGTACCACTTGGTTAATTCTAATTTATCGAAGGCCGAAGTTGTTACCACTCTCTGTTGTGATGATTGTATTCTACTGGTAACATCGCCTCCATCCCATATTACATCATAAAAGGTGTCATCTAAGAAGCCCAAAGAACAAAATGAAGAAACTCTGCCTAGAAACCCTTGCCTTTTTCAATTATCTTGCTCACCAAGTTCAAAATAATCTAATTTGTTGCTTTAGCTTTCCCATTCATTCAAGGGTGATGCACAGATGCAAACTTCATGCTAATTCCAAACATTGAAAGAATATTTTAGTCACAGTTAGAAAATTATCTATCATTGTTAGTGGAGTTTTTTTTTGTTTG
Organism: Phalaenopsis hybrid cultivar; assembly: GCA_002079205.1. Classification (NCBI taxonomy): domain Eukaryota; kingdom Viridiplantae; phylum Streptophyta; class Magnoliopsida; order Asparagales; family Orchidaceae; genus Phalaenopsis; species Phalaenopsis hybrid cultivar. The sequence continues at coordinate 139,496 of JXCR01016509.1, forward strand.
AATTTCTATCTTTTTGGTTCATTTAAAACTCACAGTCAGTAAGTCATTTAATTGTCATCTTAAAATTCTATTTTCCACATAACCCTTTATTTTGAACCACGAGATAATTCAGAGAAAGAGGGCAACAAAGAAGAGGATAAAATATGATGAAACCTGATGAAGAAATTAAGTTAAAAAAACATGAAGAACTTACGTAAGTTTATCCTCGTATTATAGGTTAAGAGTGCATGTCTAAGCATGATCGGATTAAGACACCTGAAGCACATATCCACAAAGAAGTTCTCTACATAAGCAACCCACATAACTGAAGATCCAAAATTAATATTTTATTCTGGGGTCAAGAAAACTCCCCAAAGAATAGATCCCTTTGGTTAAGTCAATATTGTGGGATACCCAAAAAAATCTCAATTTGTGATAACTATTGAGATAGTATATCAAAGGAAAGTGATTATCTTAACTAGGAACATCCTCTCGCTTCCAGAACCTATAACAAACCAAACTGAAGAGGGTGAATCCCTCAAATCCTCAAATGGATGGTGGAATAATGACAAACAAAGCCTAGGAAATAACCATGTCATCTTGATTAGAACATTCCTGTTCTTCAAGACCTAATAAGGTCATAAGATTAAAGGGTGAATCACCAAATCCCAAATGAGCGGCGACCCATCAACAAATGTGGTCGATGAGACGACATCAATGACCTGGGACTCCTTGTCAGCAGCACATGTGTTGTGTTGTTAAAGGAAATCATGGTAGTCCTAAGATTAAATGAAAAAAAAACATCTAAAGCTCTATGACACTCTATAGGTGGAATTCACAGAAGTAGTATTCACCTGCCAAGATAGTGATAAGGATGCTGTATGTCATGTAGCATGCTAATTTTCATTTTATATTTTATATTTATTTTTGATAATTTTCTTTAAATGAATGTAATTTCATGTTTTTGTTGTAGGTATTAAAGGTAGGAAAATTGCAACAAATTCGAGTAAAAATGGATTAAAAAAGTGACTAATGGAGCAATGGAGGAAGCATTGAATTGGTGCCTAGTCGACAACTTTTGGCACCTAGGTACCACTCCATTGTCCCATGGTGCCACATATGGGTGCGTAAGCGCACCTGGCTATCCAAGCAAGTGGTGCCTAGGCACTATAAAATGGTGCTTAGGCTCCATAGAATGGAACCGAGCTGCCACACACTAGATCCTATGCACAAAAACTTTCCTAGATAATTTTTTAAATTAACGATTTTATAAGAATTTTGGGGTTATTTTCAGTGGGAGGTGACCGACCCGCAATTATGTTAATATTTATATTTCTTAAAATTGCCAAAAACTTGCCTCAAATTATGTTTAGTGGCTAGTATGAATAAATGAAATGATTTGGAAAATAAATAATAAGTTTTCACAGTAGAGGTATGATTCCCAAAATTATAATTGTGTAAAATTAATAAAGCTGACTCCACTTTGCAGCGATGCCAAAAACTTGGTTCGTTATTTTATGAATAAGAAATTTAAGCAATTTATGTTGGGATTCTATGCAAGTATACACATCACTAACAAGTAATAAAGGACTTTTTGTTTAAGCCTCAAATATCAATCTCACGAGGAAGGTTTAAATTCAAAATGGAAATTTAAATTAGAAAATTCACAACAATAAAGAAAATCTACTACACTAATTTTGAATATTTAAGGTGCTATCAGAACTTAATTATCAACTACTAGAAAAACTGTAAAGCAAAGCTAAACAATAACCATCAAACTTTGCTTCTGTGATGCAGTTATCTAATATGAGAAAGCATCTTTCCCACTACAATGAGTTTTTAGTTAGATGAGAGAGATAAATGGTTTGAATTTGTATTGTGCAAAATAGAAGCAATTTTAATTCTCCACCCTTAGTCAAGTGTTATAGAGAATCGTTGGCTAATATTAGGTTTAGTCTCTAAATTCGTGGTTAGGCTGGGAGGATACTCACTCTCACTCCAGAGCTCCCACTTCCCTTCCCCTGAAGGTTAACTCTCGCTTTAATTATTAAACACTAAGACCAAATTGGGGATTTTAGTCTGTCACCCTAGAATCTCCAATTCTTCGCTCAATTATATATATTTCCCTATTTATTTGCACCAAATTCCATGAACGAAACACTCTTTTATGGAATTAAATGTGATTCTCACTTTGTTGTAAAACTCATACTCCATTTCTTGGATAATATGTTGCATAATAGATGTTAACATTTCCATTCGCCAAATCGAAAAGTAAATTAAGAATAGAGTGAAAAAATAATCTAAATTTATTTTATATTTTAAAATTGGCACATCCAAATTATCTCTTCATTTCACCATATCTCAGAGTAGGGAGAAAGATAAAGAAAACTACTCAGACCTCATGAGGAAGATACGACAAAATACGAATTTCATAAATAAAAGAAAGTTTATACAACAATAATAAACAAACACTACTTATCTTTAACTCTCCCTTAAAGCAAATCCCTTGTAGTCTCTCTTGGACACTTTCTCTCTTTACATGACTCTTGATTTTCTCTTCAATGATGTAGGGAAGAATATATCTCTCACTTCTCTCTCTCTCTTTAACAACTCTTAGGAGAAATCACACTTAGACTCACCACTCTCAACAACACACACAATAGAACACTCAAGAAAACTCAATAACACACTTGCCCCCCTTTTTCTAATCAATTTTTGCTCTAAGAAAAGCATAATGTTGGTTTTCCAAGAAGTGTATACAATAACTCTTCAAAAAGCATCCAAGTTCATCAATTCTTTTAAAAATCTGCCCAGCACCGACATTGGTGTCGCCGACGCCCACGATGGCGCAGTCGACACCTGTGGCCCGAATTAGTTTTTGTGCTCTCTATCAAATGACACCGTCAGCACCCCCGCTGTTCTGTACTCCTTCTTCATGCTGGCGCCATCGGCGTTCTTACTGGCGCCCAGCTGAGTTTTTCTTCCAATATGCCATTTTGACTCCAAATTCCATCCTTTTTGCATCTTTTTTGCTTCAAGTGCTAAAAATCATCAACCTGCAATAAAACATGAAAAATATCTTCCTTTAAAGTGCAATATCACCAACAATGGGTATAAAATATATGTCAAAAAAATGCATATATTTTTTGTGCATCAAAATCACCCATACTTAAATGTTACTTGTCCTCAAGTAACCCATTTACTACATAAAAATATGACTTATAGTAAGGAATTTAACTTCTAGATTTCCATATTTTGGTCTACTAAATATCCTATCATAACTTAAGAAAAATTTTTAAAAAACTCAAGTAAATACTAAAGGTATAAGAATATCTAACAGTTAAGTCTATGATTTCTGATTCTCCATTCTTTTTAAGGAAAATTGTAAATTATCATGCTAAAGCCACTTAGAATATCCATATGAAAAAGAAATTCATGAAAACTTTACTAGTAAATATGCTAAGACTTAAATACAAGTTTAGAGAATGTAGTCAAGCCTTCTTCCTTATGTTGATTCAAGTGAAGCCAATTTTTTACCTGGTATCTCCTCAAGCTTCTCCTCACATATTTTTCTTTTTTTTTCTCTTTTTTCTTCTTTTTCTTTTTTCTTTTCTTTTTTCTTTTCTTTTTCATGTGAGGATTACTATATCTGGATAACCTTTAATGATTTTGAACTTCACTATCTTCTTCTTAAAGTTAAAAACTTTTCACATTCCTTCACTTTATAAATTCATATTAGCTTTGAAGATTTTTCATAACCTCATTATTTTCTTTGTACATGAAACTTTAAGATTCTTAATACTTCAAAAATACAACTTCCTTTACTTAAAATGGAAAAACATAATCTTTTTCTCTTATACCAAATACCTTAATCTCTAGAATTAACTTTTATTATTGAAATTGTTTGCTTATGCTTACTATATATTTATAAACACAAATATAGTTATCCAAAATTAAGCTCTATTACTAAAAATCATATTAAATAAAAAATTTTAAAATACAGCTCATTTAGGACAAATAAAATTAAGTTTCTTTCTTTTAAAAATGAATTTTTATTCCCCCCAACTTAAATTTTTAAAAGATTATGAAATATTGCAGGTGCTAATATGAAAAGGTACAAAACATAAAACATTAAATAACACATAGTATATATAAAATATTTGTTGAAAAAGAATTAACAACAAAGTACTAACAACAAATAATAATACTAAAATAAATTTCAAATCAACAACATCTCTACAGCTTATATTTCACAACTTAACATTCAATACAATTCAAAGTTTCATATTTAACAAACTAAACAATAACAACAACAACAAAATGCAACAAACTATAAACTAAATAAAAGATTAGAACCATGAATAAGTAGGCATCATCACTCATTCTCTTCTTTTTCTTCTTCTTCTTCTTTTATATCAAAGTTTTGCTGCTGATAAGGAGTAAAGATAGGATGACTAGGAAACTGTACTAAGTGGTCACCCTTCATGTATCTTAGCATAGCATCTTCATATGTAGCATTATATTCAAACTTTTGCTTTGTTAAATTATCATAATGTACATTCCTGGCCTCTAAATTTTTGATCTTGCTCTCCATCCTTAAGAATTCTCCTTGTTGGATCATCATTTGTTCCATAAGTTCTTGGAGAATATGGGTGCTAGAAGTAGCTTCTCGTTCTCCATCCAACATGAGATTCATAAGTCTTAATGTTTTCTAGCCCAATAGGTTTAAGAGGCTCAATCCTTTCCTCATCAATTCTAAAATCAACTCCTGATTGTTCACATAATGTGAAAATCAGGGCAGGGTGTGCTAATTCACCAGTCGTCTCACCCATAGCAATAAAACGAATGTTCCTATAGATTATAGTTCCAACATCAAGACTGCCCATCTGTTGGATACAAAAGTTCAGGATAGCTCTATCCTTAGTCACTTCACTATGGTAATTCATAGGTATCATTATGGCAGACATTAAATAATGTCAGGCCTTGGATATTACATTTAACATAGAATGAGGGAAGTTTACCTTAACGTTATTCTTCACTTTCCAAGCACCTTTTCCATCAATTATAAATGAAATAACTTCATCCAAAGCCTTGTTTGTAGCATAGAATGCATTGTACTTACAGAGAAATGCTTCTCACAATTGATAAAATTTATTAATCCTTCTCAGGGTGAGTTCAACCATTTTACCACGAACATAAACGTGGTCATCAGAAGTCTCCTTAAAATTGGCATAGAACTCCATGACTATACTACTAATAGCCTCGACAGTAAAGTAAAAGAAACTCTCCCACTACTGAGCAACAATCAATCTTTCACTTCACCGCCTGGATTTTTGAATTCTCGATCCAAAATTATTTTCTTTGTATTCAGTGGACTATTGAAATGAATACTAGCTTTGTAGTTGACAAATTTTTGGTCATCAAATTCCAATTTCCTCTTTCCTTTGCTCATCCTTGGTGCCATTGTAATCTTCAAAATAAAGAAGAAAATTTGATAAAATCCAAATAAACTCCAATAATTTTGAACGTTATAAACTTAAATCCACTAAGTAAGAGTTCTTCACCAAGGAATTTCTCAAAATCTCCTTAAAATTTGAAAATTTTGGATCTCGACTATGTAGGAGAAATCTTTGGTGGAAATAAAAAATCTTTAGTTCAAATTGTAGCTCTTACTAAGGGAAGATGAAATCCAAACTCCTTTTGTCTTCTAATCCCTTTAAATCTAAGTGTTTGCAAGCCCTAGGGGTGTAGACCGAAGGTTGAAGGTGAACGAAGGGGTAAAAATGGTGTTTCACAAAAATTTCAAGGTATTTGGGGATTTTCGGGTCTCGGGCGCCATTGGCGCCCATGCTGGTGTCGTCGGCGCCTGTGCCAAAAATATAAAATTTCCATAATTTTCGCACATCAGTTATTTCAAATTCCCTTTAACATTTAATTAGTATTTTTAAACAATAATATTCATCCTTAAATAGTTCACAAAAAAATATTTTTACAAACAACACAATTATATATGAAATTCCAAATTTTTACAAACACAGATTTTTAATCACACTATAATTCAACATCAAAATCAAGCCACAACACTAGAATGCTGAAAACTAAACTATACATACAATTAAAGCTAAAGGAGTTTTAAAGAAATGCAAATCCAACACAATTATATTAAAAACATAATTATATTTAAACAATTGAAAGTCCAACTTCTTCAATTACTCTTCTTCCTCTTCAGTATCGTCTCTTCCTCTAATATCTCCCATAGATTGGTAATGTATGTACAAATTGTAGAAGGGTCGGTACGGGAATTGATCAGTCAATTTTTCATCGATCCATTCATTCTTCTTGAACATCTACACCAAACCTGCTTCAATCTGTCCCGTATGATCAAAGTGTTCTTTCATCCTCCAATCTAAGTGGTCTAAAAGGTAAGTAAGATATCTTATCACATCCATGATATTCTGATGTTCTCTTTCTATCTTCTTTATTTTCTTCTCCAGAACTTGTGAACTTCCAACTGTACAAAGCATTAAGGGTGTTGAAACATGTGAAGATTGGTCTAAGATACTATTCAATGCTTCATTTCCATTCCCAATATTATTTTCATCAATAAGATCCATGGTCTCCCAGGGTAATAACATACTCTCCCAACTTTCGTATGGTACTTGAGATTGACTACAAAGTAAGAAGATCGTAGAAGGATGCTCCAGACCATATATAGACCCATTCATTTTAATACCCAAAATAGATTTAACAATAATTGATCTCACATCAATGGGCTTTCCCATTTGAATGCAATAGTTTAAAATTACACTTTATTTTGTAACTTTACTAATTTTCATTATAGGGAGTAGTTTTGCAGAGATGAAGAAATGTCATTGTTTAGATATCGGATTTAGCAGTGAAGCAAAGAAACTAATGTACCCCTCATCTTTGATTTCTCAATTATCACTTTCATCCTTCAGAAATCGGTATACTCCATACATCAAAATCTTTGTTGGAATAAAGTTTGTATAATGACAGATTGGTACGCTTTCTATCATAAAAATATCGTTAATTCACGATGGAGTAATAGTACGCCCTTACCTCGAACGAAGATGACTCCTTGGTTAATTCCACACAGATTAGTGTAGAATTCTTTTACAATCGAAAAAACCACTGCAGCGGTAGTGTGGCATAGAACTTCCCAACATCTCTGTATTATGATTTTCTTAATCTGTGAACTCAGATTGCTCAATCCATGATTGACAAAGCCTCCCTCCTTGATAATTCTCTTCTTAGTGATGACTTTGTCGTATAATTTCTGCGTGTTAAAACTGATGAACTTTCTTTGATTGAAAATCCCATATTTTAAAGTGTTTCTAGAATTGGAAGCCATGGATTTTGAAATCTGGAAGTTTTTGGTCATTCAAAAAGTTTTTCATTCTTTAAAAGGACCTTTAGGCAGTTATTTTGAAGTGAAATCCAACCAAAGTCCGACAAAGTCATTCTGAACCATCGAAACCACACTGAGCACCGTCGGCGCCAAAGCCATAGTTGCGTCTGTTTCATCTTTGGTTCAATTCATTTCTAAATTTTCATCCAATACCAATTTTTGTCTTGATTTATGATATATAAGATTATGTAGGATTCTAAAGTATTATTATTTTCTAATACTTAGAACAATTGTTAAACAAAATACTAAGATATATAGATACATATATGTGTATGGGCTGCCTCCCACAAAGCACTTGGTTTAACGTCGTCAACCCGACATACCAATGTTTATTCAGGATGGCTCAACATCAGAATTTTTTTGAATTGTGGCATGTTCCCTTCATAATAATGTTTCAATTGATGCCCATTAACTTTAAATATCTTTCCAGTTTTATGATCTTTAATAACAACAGTTTCATAATGGTAGGCTTTGATCATATTGAATGATCCTAACCATCTAGATTTCAATTTTCCTGAAAATAATCTCAATCTTGTATAATATAATAGAACTTCTTGTACAAGTTCAAATTTCTTTCTTATAATCTTTCGATCATGCTATATTTTCATTTTTTCTTTAAAGATCTTTACATTATCACGTGCTTCATTTCTAATCTCTTCAAGTTCATTGAGTTGCAATAATTATTTCTGACCAGTATCCTTTAGATTAAAATTAAATTCCTTAATAGCCCAAAATGCTTTATGTTCTAACTCTTCTGGTAAGTGACATGTTTTGTAAAAAAATAAGTCTATATGAGGACATTCCAATAGGAGTCTTATAAGCAGTTATGTATGCCCATAGTGTAATATCTAATCTAGCAGACCAATCCAATCTATTAGGATTTACAACTTTTTCTAAATGTTGCTTTATTTCACGATTTGATATTTCTGCTAGATCGCTAGTTTGGGGATGATAAGCAGTAGAGAATCTATGCATAATATTTTATTTTCTAATCTATTTCTTGATCCTCTTATTCCTAAAATGTGATCCTCCATTCATAATAATCACTCTCGGCATTCAATGTCATGACAAACAAAAACCTCAGAGCCTAAGACAAATTAGGGCTTAAATTGCACAACATGATTGTGCAAAGGCTTAGAGATGAGGTGAGGACTTATGTTACACTAGGCAAACATCCTCAAAATCCTATGGATTGTTATTTAATTCTAAAGAAGAATTTGCTGTTGTAGATCTCCTTGCTGTTGGCAGATGCTGCCCTCGAAGTTAGCTCTAAGCTCCCCGTTGAAGTAGCAGTCCTAAATTCTATGGTTCAAAATGTTTAAATGATGAGTTTGTTAAATCATTAAAGAGGGGGGTTAAATTTGATTAGGCAGACAATGGTTAGGATCCCATGGTTCCCTCATTCCGGTACCACTATTTTCTTTTGAATTTACTTAGTTTAAATGAGTTGTTAAGCTCATTTAAATTGAGGAGATCTCATTAGCAACCGTGGGTTACCTCATCTGAGGGACTCTCGTAAATTCAAGGGAGCGTGTTATGAAATTGTTGTTTAGGAAAGAAGTTGTTTAGTTTTGAAAATATGGTTTTGTAAATTTCAATTTTGGAAAAAGGTTTCGCAGGTAAAGCAAGTGCATGTAAGAAAATGTAGTAAAGTAAAAGGAAAGTAAATTGCATTGCAAAAATGTAAATGCATAAATGTCATCTTCTCTTACTCCCGCTTAAATGCTAGAACTTATGACATATATATAATTTTTCAGGGAATTTAATTAAATTTGCTAGAATGGAAAGAGAAGAAAAACAATTTAAGGTGTATTTACCGAGTCCCAGATCATAACTTTGTGGATCCCTAAAGGAGTTAATGGATGATTTTCTTGAACAAATAATAATAAGTTCACTTGTACTTCAAAGTATCAAAAGGATCCTATAAATGTTCAGGGCATAACCTTAAAAAACTTTAAAAATTCCTTGAAAACATTTCGAGTTCATTTGATCTTATTATCTTGTTTAATTAATCATCCAAATTTAGATTTATTTTCAATGTATTAATACACCATATGCTCCGTGAATCTTGACACCTTAATTATCCTTATGAGTGGGTAACTATCACTCGATGTTTTATCTATGAATTATGTGAGTAGAGGCTCTTAAGGGCAAATTGATTTTCTAAGGAATTTAGCCCATTGAAATTCAGAGTTGGGCTAGCAGTGTTTTCAAAATTTTTGTGATTAGTTATATTATCTTTTTTAAGCCTCATTAAAAAATATTGTATTAAGCTTAGTTCACTATTAAACCCATTAAAATTTCATGGGTAAATTTGTAATTTTAAGAATGTTAAATTAGGCCGACTTGATCTTAATTAAATGCCGTATTATAATTTAGCAATTAGCCAGGGGTCTTTGATTAGTGAATTATGTTCTTCCAAATTCAACCCCCCATCTTAGGATCACCCAATATTATTAACTTCCAAATATAATAATTAATGTAAATTACAATTATACCCTTATTGTGAAAGAGTGGGGAATTGGTTTCTACCTCTTAGTCTATTGTGTTTCAATCATCCAGAAAAGTAAATTATGATCATAAATTGCCCATTTACGCTTTAATTTGGCCTAAATATTAATTAGAGCTCAAATTCCATAACTACCATTTTACCCTTACGGCCTTATCACTTCATAATTCTTTAAATTCAACTCAAATGACAATGGAATTTTTATGCTACCCCACTCATGGGTTGATTAAAATATCAAAGAAGAACAATGTTATTTTACTAATTCTTATTTAATTTATATAATTAGTTTAACTCAAAAATAGGATTTTCAATGTTAATTTATTTAATTAATCAAAGTAAATTTTCTGTTCATGGAAAAATTATTGGTGGTTCACCTAGTCAGAGGACTACTTGGACAAAATTTCAATATTTTTTTAACACTATATTTTAATTATTTTAATTATTTATTGAATTTAGTGATTAATAAAATAAAAAATTTTATTTAATTTCAAAAATCACTTTTTTATATTTTATTAAATTTCTCTAAGTCTAGAGAACTCAGAGAAGCACACTTTCTTTTTTACAAATTTTAATTTTATTTATTATAATTATTTTAATTTTTTTTATTAAATTTTTTAAGTTTCCAAATTAAAATAAATAAAAAATAACATATTTTCCTACTTATCCATGTCATCCTACGGCGCTCCAAAATTTCCATGCGTCACCGCGCTACTGGATGTTGCCATCTGACTTAGTGCTGACTCAGTGCGTGCTTTATGTTCCATTTCCTCGTCTAACTGCATCAGTGTCATCCGTCTGATACACACGCGATCGAAAGGTCCCTCGTCAATTGACCCAACCTAAGAACTGTCCACCTTCTAGGCTTAAGATCTCTCACTACACTCAATCAACCCGCATGGGGTTTGTTCCTACACCTTCATCTAGTCCAGACAAACCTATCTATATGACTAATTAAGCATGAAATCAACCTTCTCTTCATAATAGCACAAATCGAGCTCAGTTGGGGGGAAATGGAGTATACCTGAGTCTAAGAGGCGATGCCTCAATCAGATGCTTGAAGAAGCTTCAGTGGAGTCTGACAAACCTCCTGAAAGTATCCCCTAGCTCTGGTGAATCATCTAGGCAAAAATTCCTCCTACAGGTGGGGGAGTCCTTGGTCTTGAGTTAGGTTAGAGTGGCTATGAGATGGGCTTTTAGTAGGGATCTTCTTCTTTTGGTCTGGGGATGGTGAGGGACAAGCCAATTTGGGGTTTCAGTGGGTGTGGTGGAGTTTTGGAAGATGGCCAGAAGATAAATTGGATTCAAGGCCTGAAATTGAGCTCAGACAGTGGAGATGATGGCTGGAAAATGATTAGAATGAACTCAAGAAGTCTTGGAGAAGCTCTAGAAGCAATTTGACAGAGTCTCCCCAAGGTCTAATGCACTCTCCTCTCTTGGCCGTGTAGGGTGGCTCTTATAGCCATAGCCAAGGGGTAGAGCTCAAGTTGTGATTGGTTGGTGCCAATAAGGTCTAGGTAAGGGCTAAGTGGTGTACAAACCCAATAGGAATTTTCCATAATGGATGGGCTCAATTTGGAGTCAAATGCTTGGGTGGCTGCCTCGTGCTGGGGTTTTTCGGCTACTAAAATGACCAACAAGGACATGGGACGTGGTTAGCTAGTTTAGAGGTGTTAGAGGGAGTCTTAATTGTGATTTTATTGGAGGTTTTATGGTTAATTTCATGGGGTAATGGGTTTAGCCAAATTTGGGAAGAGGGTTTCCTTAATTTGGGGGACCCTTGGACCATATCTCAAATTTGGGTCACTAGGTGATGAGATTAGCATCTTAGGGTGTTAACAAAGGAAAGAAAGGATTAAGCATGGTTTAATTCCAATAGGTTAAGTCAATTTAGAGTTAGGGTTCAAATTTTGGGTTTTGGTTTGGTTATGGGGTTTAATTTGGGGGAATTTGGGTATATGGTCAAAATTGGGAATTTTAAGTAGGCTTGAATTTGGTTTCAATTGGGCTCAATTATGCTTCAATTGTACTTCAATTGGTTTTGTGCATGATGAATTTTTATTTGGAATTTAAATTGGGGAATATTGAAGTTAAATTGGTGGAAATTAGGAATAATTGGGCCTTACAAGGCAAGATTTGGATTTTGGTCAAAATTGGTCAAAATGGTGAAATTAGACTTCATGAGTTGTCAAGATTGGTTTTGGAAGTGTTTGAAATGATTTGGGAAAGTTTGAGCCACCAAGGGGATTTTGGTAATTTTGGTGAAGTTAGGGGTATTTTGGAAATTATGGAATGTTGTGGGCAATTTGAGTAGAATTTGAGATGATTTTTGGACAAAATTGGGTGGTTTGGGTAATTTTTTGAAAATTTAGAGTTTCAAGGGTGATTTGGTAGTTTTGAGAAAGTTTGGGGGCAAAAGGCTAAATTGGGTATTTGGGTAGGATGAGATCAATTGAGGACGCTAATCGTAAAATTACCTTTTTTTTGAGCCATGAGACCAAGGGAGCACCCATTATGAATCTTCCATGTTCTGGTCTTAGCCAAACCCTAGCCTAGGGCTAATTGTTTAGGGGACCATCAACATGAGTTTCCAAAACAGTAAGGGATCAAGCTTAGCATGTTTGGTTAAGTGTTTAGGTTATGAGGTAGGTAAGGGGTATCAAGTGTGTGTATGAAAGACTAACTAAGGCCACACCAACGAAGGCTAACCCTAAGGCCAGACAGTCCTATGGAGACTCTTATTGAGCTTTCCAATATTGGCCCTACCTACTAAGTGCTAGAGGTTAGAACCAACATATGGAACTTCAAGGTGAGAAAAGAAGAGTTTTAGAATTTCTAATGGTGAGGGTTCCTTTACCAGCCTTCTAATAATAGTCAACTAGAAAGTCTTATGGCTAGATCCTAGACTTTTAAGGAAGAGACTAGACCTCAACCAAAAGTGAGGTCAACAACATATTACTAATTTCATTGCAAGGGGAGGGTATTTTAATAGTTTGAACTCTCTTAATTTATTTACTAATTTCATTACAAGGGAAGGGCATTTTTAATATTTTGAACTCTCTTACTTTATTTGACTTTAGTGAAACTAAATTTATAGTAAATTTATAGAATTAGAGATAATTTGATAGAATTTACTCACTCACTTTAAATCGAACTTATTTCCAAGCTAAGACCCATTTTATTCAATTAGAACTTTTCTTAAGTCCTTACAATTAATAGCCTTCCCTATGGGATTAGTACCTTGGACTAAAAAAAATCCTATATTACTTGAACGATACGTGCACTTGCGTAAAATACTTAGTGAGTAGTGTTAAACTGTGGAAAAATTCTAGTTATAAAATTTATAAAATACATTTTAGGATTATAATATTTCATCCCCAAATCACAAGGTACTCCGTAGATCGGTCAACTTTTTGGCGACTTTGTTGGGGATGTGCGACAATTAATTTGACTTAGGAAATTTTAGTTGAACTAACTAAATTTAGATTTGGAAAATTGTAGTGTAGTATTTGTGTGTAAAGTTTTTTTTTTTGTGTGTTAAAATGATATTAAAAATAAAAAAAATATTAGTGTTGTTTTGTGTGTTTTTCTGTAATTTTCTTTTTTAGTGTTTAGTTGTGTATACGTAGTTCAAGATCTTCAAGACTTGTGCCCTATAATTCTAAATTAGAATTAATAATTAAAAATATTAGAAAACAAAAAGAACATCACCAATTCTTAGAAGAAATGACAAATACTTGATCCACTTTAGAATTTGATATTTTTATGCACATTTTATACCCATTTTTGAGGATATTATGCTTTAATGCAAGATATTTTGTGTATTTTTTATTACAGGTGTGAGAAAAAGAGTTTAAGAGCAAAAAAGAGCAAAATGGACCAAACCAAGAAAAATTTTCAAAATCAGCCGAACTGGCGCCTAGGCGCCAGATGAAGATCACGACTGGCGCCTAGGCGTGATAGTTTTGGGAGAGTTNGATTGCAAATGAAATTGACTTATAAGTGATGGTGATGATTCATTTTTTTTGTTTTTTGTTCATCAAATAGAGGTATTTAATTAGTGAGTTATTAACACCAAAAATCATGCCCCTAAATCTAGGATCATTTAATCGGCTAGACTCCCAAATTTATGTAATTTAAGGAAATTGCAAATTTATCGTTTTTAATTAGGACAAGTAAGGTTGGTTTCTACCAGTTAACCCCTTTTGTTTCAAACTTGAAAAGATGTTAATTAGAATCAAAGATTTCCCATTTCCCTTTCTAAAATTAGGCCTAAATGTTAATTAAGACTAAATTTCCAAAATTACACATTTGCCCCTAAGGCTCTATCACTTCATAAATTTAGTAAAATTAAATTCAAATGACTTTGAAATTTTTATCCTACCTCATTCATGGGTCAATTAAGAGTAATCCAAATGACTTTGGAATTTTTATTCTACCTCACTCATTGGTCAATTGAGACATCAGAGAAGAAAGTGTGATTTTTCAAAATTTAATATATCTATATAATTATTTTTAATGCAAAAATAGGATTTTTCAAAAAAAATTCCTAACTTGACCAAGGTAAATTTTAATCCCTTGAAATTTTTACTAGAGGTAGGCTTAGACCAAAGAACCCCTTGGACAAAATTTCATGACTTGATGAATTTAATTTAAATTTTAAGAAGTATTTTAATTTTTGGGGTGTTTATTAATTATAAAATATTTTAAATCTGGAAAATTAAGTTTTATATTTTTATTAAATCTCCATGATGTCAAGGGACACAAGGAAATAAATTTCACTTTTTTTAATTTTTTTCTTTGAATTATTGAAATTATGTTAGTTAAAAAACTATTTTTAGCCTTTAAAAAATATTTTAAGCTTCAAAATTCAATATCTTTTTTTAGAAATTCAGCAAAAATATCCCAATTATTCCCAAGTGCTTAGGAAAAAAATTAAACATTTCCATGAATTTTACTATTTTTATGATTTTTATCATTATTTTTAATTATTTAAATATTTAAGAATAGGCTAAAAATTAAGTTTTTATTTTATTTTTATCTCAAATTTATTTTTATAAACTCCCTCTAATCATAGAGAACTCTAAAAACCAAGTTTTATAATTTTTCAAGTTAAATTTTAACTATTAAGAATCATTTTAGTGCCAAAAATGTCATTTAACTTGAAAAATCAATTTAAGTTACCAAATGAACTCCAAATATTTTTAAATTTTTATGGGGAGTTCTCTAGACTTTAAATTTTAGTGAAGATTAAAAGTTAAGTCATTTTAGATGTTTATGTTACCCAAAATTAATTTTCTTCGTGTTTTGGGATTGGTGAAGATTAAGTGCATTCATAATGACTTAACTCATGAAATTATTTCCAAGGGGTCCTCTGGTCATAGTGAACCTTCCAAAATTTTCTTGGAATTTTCTAAGCAACATGCTAATTATCATGATTAATTTATGCAAATAATAAAAATAAACTTAAAAAATATGGATCTCTGTCTAGGGACCTCCTCTGACTTTGGAAAAATTAGAGGATGTTCCCCAAGACAAAGGCAATAACATGCTAATAATTTCAAGCCATTGTGATATTACAACATGCATGAAGAATCAAAACATTCAAATCAGTGTTTAATTAATTATAAATAAAATATGCATCACATGGAATTAAAATTATTTTCACATTATTCTCCTCTGTTCACTAAGCAAGAACTTTTTTTTATTTTATTTTTCTGATTTTTCTACACTAAGATATGAATTTTTAAAGCTAGGGCTATTTATTTAAATAAGAAAATCTGTATTTTTCTATTTAAATGCATGGCGCTGATTGTATCCTCGGCAACTCCGAAAGCACGCGTGGCGTACTCTGGTTGGACGCCACCATCCACGTAACTGCTGACTCAGCCTGTGCTTCATGTAAGGAAGCGCTGTCTGGCTCGATCTCCTCCATCCATTCGATACACACGCGATCTGACGACTCCCCATCATAGTCCCTGATAGAGTGATCCCATGATCGTCCACACTAAAACCCTAAGATCTTGGCCTAGACTCAACCAAATCACTTCGAGTCTGATCTTATGGACTCGTCTAAGTGAGACGAACATATCCATAAGATAATCATACAATTAAATGAAGCCCAATAAAATGGAGAATCAAAATAGTCTCGGGAGGAGGAGAGGTTCAATACCTTGGCTCAGAGAAGGTAAGCTTCGATCAGAGGTGCTCGACACTTTTTTTGGGGTCCAAGGAGGCTGGGGATTAAGCCTCTGGCTGTGGTGCAAAGCCTAGGTAAGAATTCGACCAAGCCCGATTTCAGGAGTTGGTTTAGAGTTATGCTAAAGTATCTATGGAAAGGGGATTTGATGAAGCTTTTCCTTCTCTCACTGTGGTGAAGGTGTGGGTGAGTTTAATTTACTTTTTATGGAGTGTAGAAGTGTGGAGAGCTCTGTCTTGGCTTTAGGCAGAGATTCGAGCTCAAAATTAGGCTCCGGCAAGGGGATTCAGGGAAATGTGGTGGTTGGATTGCACTAAGGAGGTCTCAAAGAGGCTTTGGGATCATATTGAGAAAGTCTCTCAGAGGAAATTTTAGCACACCTCCCATGGCCTTGGAGGTGAGTTTTTATAAAAATGTCAAAGGGGTGGCTCTCAGGGTCAATGTTTGGGTTTATTGTGATGCTTAGGTGGAGGGCATAGGAGCTCTATCATTTTACTTGATTAAGATGGCCTCTGGTTTGATTTGGTTGAAGTTCAAGAGGAGGTGCCCCTCAGTTTTGGCTTCTCTGGTGACTAGCCAGGGGAAGGTGGCTAGAAGCTCAGGGAACCCAGGGGAATATGTCACAGCAATTTATTGCAATGAGGTATTATTTTGGCAAAGATATCTTAAGCCTAAGAAAAAATGGAAATCAAATCCCTTAATTTGAGGGTCTCTTGGTCCATGGCTCATCTAGCTTGGGTTAGTTGGTTTTTGGCTCAGTCTTAGGGTCTAACTAATTGCTGTGGTGGAGTTAATTTGATGGCTTTGGGGTGGTTAGGCTACATTTAGTGCATGGGTCCAAGTGGGTGCAAATAACCAAAACTTGGGTTTGAACTAGGTTATCCATGTCAATTGGCCTAAATAATTGTTTCTTTGGTGTAGATGAATGTAAGGAACAATTTTGGTGAAGGATGGAAAGGGTTTTAAGTTCAATTGGGGGTTCAATTTGAAGGATTTCAGAGATTTGGTCAATTTGGTCATGTTGGGCTAGACTTGGGTCTAGAATGGGTTAGCCTTGGGCTAAGTCCAAATTGATTATTTCAAATGGTCAATAGGAATTCCATGAAGACTTTTCAACATGAATTGGGTGCAAATTTTGGGGTTAAGGCAATTAATTTGGTGGAATTCGGGAACATAGTCAGTTTGGGGCAAATTTTGGGGCTTTTTTTGATTTGGGTTGAAATTAAGTGAAATTGATGTTTCACCAAGGCCAATTGAAGGTCAAGTTTGTTGTTTAGAATTGTTATGAAGAGTTTACAACATAAATTGTGGCCAATTGAGTGGGCTATGGGTTTAATTTGGTGAGATTAGGTCATGTTCCCAAAATTTGGGGTTTAACCTATATTAAAATTGGGCTCAAAGAATGGGTCAATTGAGCTTGGATTTGGATTATTTTGGTCACATTGAAGGTGAATTTGAGTTTGGGATTGAAATTTGGGGAAATTGAGACCAATTTGATAGACATTTGAGGTAGATTTAGGGAAAAAATGGGTCTTTAAAAGGCAATTTGGGGGTTTTGTTCAAAGATGGTCAAATTGGCTAAATTGGGTCATATGGTAGTTGAGGAAAATGAAATTGAGAATTTTGGGAGTTTTCAGAATTTTTGAAATTTTTTGGAATTTTGGGATAAGGAGAGGTATTTTGGTAATTTGGAAAATTTTAGTAATTTTGGGTAGTTTGAGTGTTTTCAAGGTGTTTGAAATGATTTTTGAGCTAACTTGGGTATTTTGGGTAAATTTGGGAATTTTGGCCAAATTTGGGGTCTCAAGGGTATCTAGGTAATTTGGAGAAGTTTATGGGCAAAAGGCTAGGTTGGGTATCTTGGTAGAGTTGGAGTGCCAACCACCATCAATAAGCCAGGAACTAATGGAACAATGATCATTTATGGTGGCAAAATTTAATTTTTTTATAATATATGCAGATCCACCATCTAGTGACTTATCTTGTTGTTATTAATTCATTATTCTCATATGTCACTACAGTCACACCTCCTTTGTTTGGAACACAGTGAACTCAACTCACCCAAGCACTGCCTGAAATAGGATATATTATTCCAGCATTTAATCATTTTAAAATTTCTTTCTTAACAACTTCTTTCATCATAAGATTCAATCTCCTTGGAGGATAGCTCTTGGTTCATGTTGCTTTTCCAAAAAAAGTATATGCATATAAATTGAAGGACTGATTCTTTCAATCTCATCTAATGTCCATTCAAAGGTTTTCTTTTCCCGTCTCAAAGTTTCCAACACTGTTGTTCTTGTGTATCACTTAATTCTGATGATACTATAACTAGTAATGTAGATAAATCTCTTAAAAATGCATACTTCAAATGTGTAGGAAGTGTTTTCAGTTTTAATTCAGGTGGTTTCTCGATAGATGAAACAAATTCTTATTACTTTCTGTAGGGTCTAACATTTCATTTTTTTGTTGAACATGATCCACATATCCTTTACTCACTTCCATAGATTCCTCTTGAATTTTATCCTCATATTGATATTCCAAATATTTCTTTTCAAATTCATTTTCCAATGTCTTCTTGAAATATTCATGGCTTAAATATTCATTCTAAAGCATTCAATCTCTTGCTATGTTGTAGGGTATCTCATTGATTTTGCAATGTTAAATGTAATATCTTGATCACTAATCCTCATAGTTAGTTCTCCTTTCTACATGATACACCAAAAATATATGCATTTTTAGACCCATATTTTATACATATTTTTTGTGATATTACACTTAATGGAAGGTATTTTGATTTTTTGTTGCAGGCTGTTAATTTTTAGGGCTTAAAGCAAAAAGAAAGCAAAAATGATGAAATTTGGAGTCAGAATGATGTTTTTTAAGAAATGCTCAGTGCCGGCAGCACCGACAGCGCCGAGGGCAGCGCCGACGGCACAGAACAAATTAACGCGATGATTTTTTACTAAGAGTCGATGGCGCCAGGCTAGCGCCGATGGCACCAAAGGCGGTTCAGACCCCGTTTCTAGAAGGTTCAATGTATTTAGATGATTTTTGAAGAGTTGTTTGAGGCACCTCTTGGAGAACAGACCTTGGGCTCTATTTGGGGCCGTGTTTCATTAGAAAATGGGCTCCTCTATCTTTTTCACTCCTCTACTTTTATCTTTCGCATCACATCATTCCATTATACTTTCATATTGGAGTCAATTAGTCATTTTGTTTTCATAGTTTTGAGTTTTTGTGGTGAGATTTAGAGTGAAACTTTCTATAAGAGTGTTGGAGAAGGAGAAAAGTGAGAGATATCTTCTTTCTGCATTTCTAAGGAAAAGCAACAAAGGATTTGCTTTAGGAAAAAGTTTTCAAATAAGTATTGTTTTTATATTAGTGTTGTATGAACTTTCTTTTATATATGAAATTTGTGTTCTTTATTTCTTTATCATGAAGTCTGAGTAGTTCCCTCTATCTTTCTCCCTACTCTGAGATATGGTGAAATAAAGAGATAATATGAATGTACTAATATTAAATTGTAAAATAAATTGTGATGATTTTTCAACTTTGAATTTAAATTTTTTTTTCGATCTGGCCAATTGAATTGTTAAATTGTTTTGTGAAACATATGATCTGGGAAATGGAGTATGAGTTCTACAACAGAGTAAGGATCACATTTATTTCAATGAAGGAGGACATCATTTATGGAATTAAGTGGAAATAAATAAGGAAATATTCCTTGTTGGGTATAGAATTGGAGAACCTTTAGGGTGACAGATTAAAATCTTTAACTCTATTTTAGTTTTTAAAAACTGAAGCGAGAGCTAGCTTTCAGTTGAAGGGAAGTGGGAGCTCTGGAGTAGGAGCCGGTATCCTTCTAGCCTAGCCACAGATTTAGGGACTAAATACTGAGATTAGCCAATGACTTTCTATGCACTGTATCAGAGTAGAGAATTAAAATTGCTCTTATTTGGCACAATACATATTATGAACATTTATCTCATCTCATTTAACCATAGCCTCATTGTAGTGCGAAGGATGCTTTTTTACATAAGAATCTTCGTTACATAAACACAGTTAATAGATTAGTAATTACTATTTTAAATTTTACATATTTGATTAATTAATAGTTTAGAAATTTAATTTTGATTACATCTCAACAATTAAAATTAGTGACAGTGATTTCAATTGACTTTTTGTGAATTTCCTAGCAAATTTGTCATTTTCAATTTAAACCTTCCCTGTAGGATCGATACATGGGGCTTAAATAAAAAGTTCAATATTATTTGATAACGATACGTATACTTGCATATAATTCGAATATTAATTGATTATATTTAATTAAATTTTACACAATCTATCGCAACAAAAAGTCGAATCAGTACACATCTATCAAAGCTCTTCCAGCGATAAGGAATGATCTTCTTAAAATGATAGGAATTTCTTTATCGTCCTCCATGTCTAATACAATAAAATCCACAGAAAAGATAAATTTTTCAACTTTTACCAAAAGAACTTCTATAACTCCTATGGGTTAGGTAATCGAATGATCAGCTAACTGAAGAGTTACATTTTTAGGTGAACTATCTCCTAAACCTAACCTTCTAAAAATTCATAAAAGCATAAGATTAATACTGACTCCTAAATCACATAAAGTTTTCCCAAAAATTATTTTGTAAATAGCACAAGGAATAGTAAAACTTCCAGGGTCTTTAAGTTTTTCAGGAAGCTTCTTCTGAATTATAGCGCTACACTCTTCACTGGGTGCAACAGTCTCATTATCTACAAACTTCTTTTTCTTATTGAGTATATAATTCATGAGCTTTCCATAGCTTGACATTTTTTCCAAGGCTTCAAAAAATGGAATGTTTATTATTACTTTCCACAATATTGCAAACAATTTTGAAAATTAGTTATCTTTATTTTTCTGTTACAATCTTTGAGGAAATGAAGGTGGTGGTCTTTCTACAGTGATTTTCATTGGTTTAATAGGACATTCTGACTCAAAATGAAACTTTCACCAGATTTTTCATTTTCCACCTCATCTTTTTCAACTTTAACTTCCACTTCTTTTTGAACTCTGGTTTCTAATTCATTTCCAATTCTCAGTTGAATAACCTTAATTTGGTCTTTATTTTGATATTTAGGATTTACTTTAACATTACTAGGCAACATTCATGGATGTTAATTGTTAAGTGTTGTGGCAATACATCTCAATTTATTTTACATGTTTCTAATTGCAGCTCCTTGACTTTGTAATTAGCTTCCCATTTGCAATATCAATTCTTCCATTGACATATTTTTCACTTTACTTTGCAATTTATCAAAACCTGGAGGGTAATAAGGTTCATAAGTTGGATTTCCTTGATTGTTCGAGTATCCCAATGGGTTCACAACATTGTTTCCCTGCTGCAGATTCACAGCATTAGAGTTATTGTTACTCAAACTAAAATTTGGATGATTCTTCTAACTAGGAATATAATATTTGGCATAAGGATTATTAGAGCAATTATTTATTGCATTTAAGGTTTCATAAGAAGATTGAGATTCTATCATTTGCCCCAATGAGTTTTCCTCAAGTACAGGTAATGTTTGAGAATAATTCATTCCATATTGATTTATCTTCTTTGATATAGTATCTATTTAGACAACTAATATAGATATTGCATTAGAATCATGAATACTAGCTACTCTTTTTGGATTTATCATTTCAGAGGGACATTGAAAATTATTAGTAGTCATCTCTTTAATTAAAGAATATACTTCATCGAATGGTTTTGACAATAATGATCCACCAGTAGTAGCGTCAATTATCGATTTAAGAGTCTAAGTCTGACGACATCATTCCACATTCCATCATATTTAAAAGTAGCACACAATTCTAGAAAATTAGCAAGGCATAAATTAGGATCTTCAATTGGTGTTTCTCCAAACTGTTTATTTTGTACCATTTGGATAATAGCAGGTTTAAGCTCAAATGAATTGGAAGTTACAGCAGGGTTTTGTATACTCAAATGAATTTCATTTGCTGTAGGATTAACATAATCTCTTAAAGGTCTCTGATCATGTTCATTTTAATTTCCAACAACACTCAAATTGCAAGTCATTTTACTAATATGATCTATCTCTTTTTTTTGTTTTTGAACTATTCTAATATTCTTTCTAACTCCAAATCGTAAGGCACTAAATCTTCAGATCTTACAGTACGCATAAACAAACACAATAAGTAAAGAAAATAAGCAAACACACTAAAATATGAAAATAATCAAACTAAACTACACACACTTTTTTTAGTTTTTTTTAAAATAAAAATAGTTTAAATTATAAAAATAACTTCTTGCTACTTTCCGTTACTTCCCTGGCAATGACGCCAAAAACTAGATGTGGGTGGATTTAGTGTGTTAATTTTGCAAATAATTTTCAATATTACATAATACACACGACAGATAAAATAATAAATATGCAAATTAATCCCAATAAAAATAATTTTATTGAAAAAAGTTTTATCTGTTAAAAATCTTTAAACTGCCAAATTACTTAAAAATAACGCAAGTATACGTATTGCTCAAGTAATAAAGGGCTCTAATGGAGTCCTAGATATCGATCCCACCGGGAAGTTGAAAATGCCTGTAAGTAAATTCTTAAGATTATAATGTAAACTATAATTTTAAACTACAAAAGTGAAGTGTTAAATTCAAATATAAAGTAATAGATTGAATGCTAAATAAAATGCAGTTAAGAAAAAAGTTAATTAAACCAATTGCTAAAATTTGAAAAGAAAATTTATGAAAACTAAACAAAGTTTTTGTGACTAAGAGCTCAAATTTAAGAAATTATCCTTGCCCTTTACAATGAGTATATGGATTGTGAAGAAATTAAAATCATTTGAAATATATATATATATATATATATATNCAGGACATGGCTAAGAAAAAAGTGCATTTTTTTAAAGAAGTAGATCATTTGAACTTGCAAAGATTACCTTGAGAAAATTTAGAGATGGGTATCTCTTACAAAGAGCATCCACCGATAGGCTTGTCTGGACACACTGATGATTTGAAGCAGCCATAAAGTATACAACAGAAACTCCTGTAAGAATAATGCAGGCTTTAAGTTATAAAAAACAAGAAAATGGCAGATATACAGGAAGCTACAATCAATATTTAGCAACTGATAACAAATTTAAGAGAAAACCAAGAAAAGTGCTGCCTATCAAACCAACATTGAAACAAAAGTTTATAGAAAATTCAGTCAAGCAGAAAGCCCCGCCAAATTTCAAATCAGGCAGAGTAAATATAGAGAGCAAAAAAGGAAAAAAAAGGAAAAAAAATACAGAANTATCAATATTCAGCAACTGATAAGTCATCATTTAGCACAACAAGTTTAAGAGAAAACCATGAACAGTGCTGCCTATCAAACCAACATTGAAACTTAGTAAACAGTTTATACAAAATTCAGTCAAGCAGAAAGCACCGCCAAATTTCAAATCAGGCAGAGTAAATATAGAGAGCAACAAAGGAAAAAAAAGGAAAAAAAATACAGAATCCTGAGAATTTAAAATGAAGGCAGCTCACCTGGAAGAGCTATTGCTGCTTGTAATTGCTCCAGACCTGTTATTTTCTCCACTTCACCACCAAATTTCATGTTGGAAACCTCCTCACCTCGTGACATTTTCAAAGCAATTTGAGAATGAAATAATGCTTCTGCTACCTCAGTGTCTGTAGGAAGTTCCTTTCTCAAAATCTCATAATCTCTAACTGCTTCCACCCACCGTTCAAGCTATAAAATAGAGGCACCAAATGATCATCCTTCACAATAGTTTCATTGCATAAGAATAGAAAGGCTTAAGATTCTAACCTTAGCATAAGAGTCAGCTCGTCTAAGAAGGGCCTTGGTGTACCTAGGTTGAATTCTCAAAGCTTCATTACAGTCATCCAAAGACCTCTCCCACTGCCCAAGTTTAGACCGACAAGCAGCCCTATTGCAATGAAGCACTGGGTTTGATGGATCATACTTGAGTCCCTCTCCATAAGCTGTGCAGGCTTCTGCAAAATTTCCGGACTTGAAAAGCTCGTTACCTTGGGCACGAGCCCTAGCCACAAATTTCACTTTTTCCCACAACCCTGATACTTCAGCATTATGTATATCTATCTGGCGGGCCTTCTCAGCTGACGAAACAGCATTCTCAAACCTACAAAATTTCCATCATACATTCTCATTGATTCAATGCTATCAATCAACATATTTTGGAAGTCAAATTTTATTAGCTCACCTTCCCAAAGCCATATCAACTTGGGCTTGCACAAATGAGATATAAGAACCTGAAAGCATACCAAGAAACTTGGTCTGGAAAGAGGATGGTGATTTGTTGGCCAGTTGGTATGCTATTGCAAGAGTTGAATCCGCTTCTTCAAGATGTTGAAGATGAAGAAGAGCTTCTGCTCTCAACGCTGTAATCTGTTATTTTTAAACTAATAAGTCATTCATATTCCTAGGAACTTTTTGGTTAAATCATGAAGTAGGTTGATAAAGATTGGAAAAAGGTGTCAAAATAGCCCCCTTTTGCAAGGGGTCATCTTATTCCCAGATTACATAAAAGAGTCAATTTAGTCCCTACAATCTTTTAAAATGGGTTAAACGAGCCTTCTGTGGGAACTTTTTCAGCCCCAATTTAAAGTGTCCGAGGAATGATATACATTTAGACTGGTAATAATATGATCCCTTGTAAATAGTAAAGGGACTATTTTGGCACTTTACTCATAAAAATTGAGTTCATTTACCAAAGGTGAAGAGTCTGTGCCCGCTGTAATGGCAGCATCTGCTTCCCTCAGAGCACTTTTCCAGTCCCCCATCCTCCGAGCATCAGAGCATCTTTCCAGATACTTCTCCACCATCTGGAGGTTCTGCATCTCAGCAAGGTCAGGCTGGTGTCCGGCCAAAAAGAGGTGCCTCCGTGCATGTTCAACCTGCCCCAACCTGTTTAGCAAATTAGTTTTAGCCAATCAAAAATGAAAATAATTGCTAGATATCAGATTGTTCAATATATGTGAAGCCATTGCAAAAGCAAAACTGAAATTTTAGAAACCAAGGGAACACAATGTATTGAAGAAAAAGAATATCACAACGTTTACTTGCATGGAAAGTAAGGCTAGTTAAAGATCAAATGTCAACACTTTTAATCATATAGTTAATATCAGAAAACAAGCAAATTCAAATAGGAATCCCCCAGTGGAGGAGTTTTTAGTGTATAATCTACGTTAATATGTTTAAGGCTGCAAGAAAAATGCCACAAAACATGTTTAAATGAGCACGCATATTTCTAATTTTCAAAACAAATCAAATTACTTTTAGAAATTCAGAAAATACCACGAACACTATTTTCAGTTGCTTTCATATTCCAATAAATGAACTCAATAAGAAAATGGGTGTACTTATTGCATGATGCTCTCGCAAATAGGGAATCTAGAGAGGAGATCTATATTACAGAAAGTATGTTTCGTTAAATCAATTAACAATTATCTTATATATCATTATCTAAGCACTAATTATCAAGTTATCATTAAAATAAATTATTTATTATAGAATCTAACTTTTCTACTTCAAAATTTCCTTTGTTTTATCAAAATATACTGGCATATTTCTATTTTTTTGAAAGATAATAAAATCACAAAACAGATAAATAGCAATGCAAAACATGAACCGATAGAAATCATATGAACATAAATATGTGCTAAAAAAATTGATATATTTTCTTCTCATAGAAGGAAATATACAATCACACACAACCACAATGATAGCTACATCTAATAACATGTAAACAATTATTAGACTAATGAATAGAATTATCATTTCTTAATTCAACGATAAAGTCAACCATATTTTGAACACGGAAAATAATAATTGGCTAATATGGTCAAAACAACTATAAAGTTCGCATATTCAAAAGCTAGTTATGCATAATCACCCTCAATTGCAAATACTAGTGAGCTAAGATTTCTTGTAACCACAAAAGAATTAGAAAAACACACAATGGCGCAAAGATTAATATTTTTTACTCAAGGTTCAACTTCACACACAGACCACCAATGAAATGCAACACCAAAATCAACAGAATATAAATTTTGAACAAATATATGGGCAGTCATCCAGTCATCTAAAAAAAATGCAATAAAGCATTCCCTGGAATGAAGAAGTAAAGAACAACCTTATTGGTAATTGCATTGACAAAAAGCATAACCTAAAGCAGTAATTACATTGACAACATCACAGGTTAAACATAAATAAAATTATATATCAACTGGAACAAAACACACATCCAGCACAAATATATTATCATTACAAAAAAAAAATGGATGCAACATACAAGGAGGAATCATAAAAAAAGAAAAAAGAAAAATTAAAGAAAAGAAAGAAAGAAAAAAAACACAATTAACTGTATTTTTACAGATGTCACTGAGTGGAAAAGCAAAATTTACCTAAGATGTAAGCAAGCAAGCCTCTGATGAGCCTTGGAATAGTTCGGGTTGAGCCGAATGGCCTCCTCACAATCCTTCACTGCCTCCCCCAATCTTCCCAGCCCAATGAGAGCTGCTGCCTTGTTGTTCCAGCAAGCAGCATTGCTGGGACACATCTCGATTGCTCGATGATAGAACCCCAGCGCCTCCGTAAACTGCCCCTTCTTGTAATGCTCGTTTCCAACCTTGGTTAACTCCTCTGGATCCACTNTAAATTTTTTGTGATGGATATGTAAATAAATGACAATTGGGTGGAATGTATGTAAATGCCTCCTAAAAAAAGTTCCTAAACCCCGCGCACACAAAACAAAAATTACATCATATTTTCCCCTTGTTATTCCACTTTAGGTATTATTGTTCTCCCCGTGTTATTCCGCGTTAGATATTATTGTGATGATGTTCATGTGTTAATGTGTTATGAGAATATTCTCAGTATTATAATAACATCATAACACATCAAGATCACTACAATAACACCTGAATAATGTGGAATAACACAAGATGAATATTCCCGTGTTATCAGGTCGAATCACAGGAAAATTAGCTTTTTTTTCCTGTCAGCTCCACGTGGAGGTGATTTAATGGATTCCAGACATATCTCTATGTCGGGAGTCTGGACGTCTGCACTGCCTTTTAAAAGGTAAAACAAATCTCAACTATTGGAAACCCAAATGACGCCGAGATAGCCGGTTGTGGATACTTAATTTTGGTTTTGTTCTCTCTTCCAAAAGTAAAATAAAAAGATAATTCTTATAATTTAGTTATATTATTTGATTTATTTTTAGCTAAATACGAGATTATGAACCGAGCGCGAACAGGCTATTCATAATTAAAAAAAATAAATTGAAGTGTAATGCGAACAATCCTTTGGCTCGCTTGAGTTGAATCCCTACTAATTTAAGGCCTTGGGATTATTATTATTATTATTATTATTTTGTTTTCGTATTATTTTAAAAACATATATATTTTGTGGATTTTTTCTATGTTTTTATTTATTATATTTAAAATTAAATTAATTTACTTAAAATAGTTAAAATTATTTGAAGTGTTTTTAAAAATAATTAAATATGATGATATCATATCAAATACATTTTTTTAGGGGAGAATAATGTTGGTATCAAATACATTTTGTTTAAAATTAAAACACAAAATCAAAAAGAAAAACTAAAAATGATCCTAAGCGGCGCTAAACTACTTATTTTATTATTTTTCTTGACACCAACGAAACACAATTTAATTCAGCGAATAAAAACTAGCAAGTTATATTTAAAACAATTATGTGATCGATGCAAACTAGCTTATAATCATAGTGCATATGAGCACCTTTTGGCATCCAAGTTTCTCGAATCGACTGGCGTCGCCGATTGCTGCTAAAGGCGGTGTTGATCCCGATGAAGACGAAAGCCTTTTTGAGGCCTCCGCTGGAAGGAGGTCCCCAAGTTTTGCTAGTTCTAGCCACTGCAACCTCCATTTCAAGTGAAGATATTGACTTCTCCAATGACCTACATTCCTTGTTAGAAACAATAATGTGCCAATATATACCTGCTAAGTAAAAAACGCGTAGCTATTAATGTATAGAAACAGGCATGTGTTGAAGTCTCACTGAATGGCTTGCTGGGTCCTTGATACTTCTCCCATTATGCCTTTCGGAATGTCCTCTCCTAATCTCTATAGCACAAGTCATTATGTCTTATCTTTTAGATATATATATATGTGCAACTTCAATTTTAGTTTTCTTTCTCAGCAAATTAAAACACCTACTCTTTTATGAGCACACTCAATGGAACTCTTAGATTCATATGTNTATGCCCCCAGCGTCCCACTCCTTTTCTCTTCTCTCCAGTGATTTACTGATGGCCCCTTTCAAAGTTTGCACACATCGCTCCGTCGCTGCCTTACTATTAACAGCGCAGTAATAATCCTGACTTCTAATTTACTTTTAGATCGCATGTATGTAGATGCCTCAACAAAATAGTGACCATGATTGAATGCCCAACATTTGTTCTGATTGTAACTTAAGAGGAGTGAAATGCCCCTAACAATTTGATTTTTTTCTCATTGCTTGAAACAAATTTACTAATTAATGCTCGACTAACCGATTAGGTTTAACTTTAATTGAACTGTTATTTGATTTAAACTTGGATTGAATTAAACAAACTCTATATCTTTTTTGTGCTCGATTTTGAATTAATGGAGATGAAGACTTTGATCTCCTTGGACAATTAAATAAGTAATCAAGTTAGAATGTGGCATGAAATTTTTAATGAAGAAAATTTGAAAAAGAAAAATCATAGACCAGAGTTTTTGTGACTAAAGTTATTCCAAGTAATATATTGTTCACTTTGACCCAACTCATCACCTGCCAAACTAAAGCTCATAATTTTATTCAATTTTTGAGTTATTTTTCAAGAGTTCATCCATGCCATGCGTGCATCAATACGAGCGCACTTAATTGTGATTTTAAAAGAAATTCATTGATTACACAAAAAAACCATCGTATGTATTATGTTCTTATTATTTATGTACATAGTCATTATTCTTTTATCCACTTAAGATATTAGATTCATATCTTGCATTTCCCTTTCACCTCGTAGAAGTTCTCCATCCAAGTAAGGTTGCCAAGAATTGATTTTCATCTCGGACACATCCTTGACTATAATCCTTGAAATTTACACATGTATCATAAAATAGTGTTATCACATGCAACAAATAATATTCAAATTTATTATTATTGAGAATCAACTAAGACAAATAGCAAATTTATTAAGTAATAGATCTCAAGGTACACTTCCTAGTAATAAAGAGGTAAATCCAAAAAACCGGAATAAATGACAAGTAAAAGTTGTTCAACTTAAAAGTGGAAGAGAGTTCGAAGGTAGAGAGAGAAGAAATTGAAGACCCTAAAGTGAAAGCTTCGAAACGATTAGAGAGACCTATTTCTCCACTAAAAACTGACTTGGAAAAACCACCACCTCCATTTCCTCAGAGACTTCATCAACAAAAATTGGATAAAAAATTTTCAAAATTTATCGAAATCCTTAAAAAACTTACAATTAATATTTCGTTTGTTGAAACCTTAGAACAAATGTCAAGCTATGTGAAGTTTATGAAGGATATTCTTAACAGAAAAAGGAAGTTAGAAGATAACGAGACTGTTGCACTTAGTGAAGAGTGCAATATTATAATTCAAAAAAAGCTTCTTGAAAAGCTCAAAGATCCTGGTAGATTCACAATTCCTTGAGCAACATGAGACAGATTTTATGAGAAAGCTTCATGTGATTTCGGTGCAAGCATTAACCTTATGTCGTTATCAATATTTAAAAAACTAGAACTAGGAGAAATATCCCCTACTACTGTAACTTTACAGTTAGCAGATCGTTCAATAACATATCCTAAGGGAGTTATAAATGATATTTTAGTGAAAGTGGATTAACTTATCTTTCCTGTTGATTTCATTGTGCTTGATATAGAGAAATATAAAGCGATACCTATCATTTTGGGGAGAAATTTCCTAGCCACGTGAAGAGCAATGATAGATGTGCAAAAAGGGGAATTAACTATGTGCGTCAATGATCAAACAATTACTTTTAAAATTTTAAAATCAGTGAAGTATCCCACAAAAGGTAAAGATGATGAATGTTACAGGATGAATCTAATAAGATATTTGAGTGAATGTCATTTCAAAAAAAAATTATGAAGAGAAATCTATAGTGAAAGAGTTGGAACATGAGCAAGAAGAGGAATTAGCGAAATCTGATGAGTTTCATGAGGAAGATTCAAATTATGCTCGAGAAAGTTTTAAAGTTTTGGACACTATAGAAAAATATAAATCTTTTTATCCATTAATTGAAAAACCTCCTGAATTTGAATTGAAGTTACTTCCTAAACATTTAAAATATTCCATTTTAAGTGATTCCTCAACATTATCGGTTATAATTTCCTCAAATTTAACTTTAGAAGATGAAGAAAGTTTAATGAAAACTTTGAAGAATTATAAGAAAGTAATTAGATGGACAATTTTGGATATTAAAGAAACCAGTCTTTCAATTTGTATGCATAAAATTCTTATGGAAGAAAACTACAAACCCAGAGCTGATCCTGAAAAGAGATTGAATCCTGCTATAATAGAAATTGTTAAGAAAGAAGTTTTAAAGTTGTTAGATGCTAGAATTATTGACCCTATTTCAGATAGTGCATGGGCTAGTCCAATTCACAGTGTTTCTAAGAAAGGAGGAGTGAATGTGACTATTAATGAACATAACAAGTTAATCCAACAAGACAAGTCACAGGGTGGCAAATTGATTATAGAAAATTAAATCTCGCCACTAGGAAAGAACATTTTCTACTACCCTTTCTAGATCAAATGTTGGATAGACTAGCTGAGCATAAATATTTTTATTTTCTGGATGAATATACTAATTATCACCAAATACAAATAGCTCATGAGGATCAAGTGAAAAAAATGTTCATCAGTCCTTATGATACATTTGCTTTTAGAAGAATGCCCTTTCGTTTATGTAATGCCCCTGTTACATTTCAAAGATGTAAGATGACTATTTTGTGTGATTTAATTGAAAGAGGAATTGAAGTTTTTATGGATGATTTTTCAGTGTTTGGAATTTCATTTGAATCATAATTAGAACATTTATCAAGAGTTCATAAGTGTTGTGAAGAAACAAATTTAGTCCTTAATTGGGAAAATGTCAATTTATAGTAGCAGGAAGAATTGTTTTAGGACATCACATACCAAAAATGGTATGGCAGTAGATCCTGCAAAAATTTAAGTGATCGTTAATTTACCTCACCTAACAAATGTAAGGGAAATTAGGAGTTTTTTAAGACATGATGGATTCTATAAGTGATATACTAAAGACTTCTAAAAAATTTCTGAGCCTCTATGCCATTTACTCGAAAAAAATGTAGTTTTTAATTTTGATAAGGAGTGCCTAAAAGCTTTTGAGCTATTGAAAAAAATTATTCATTGCACAAATTATTGTTTCAACATATAAGGAAAAACCTTTTGAATTGATGTGCGATGCAAGTAGTTATACTATTGGAGCTGTTTTATGACAAAACACATGATAAAATTTTTATAGTAATTTATTATGCTATTAGAAATCTTAATGAAGCTCAAACTAATTATACCATAACTGAGAAAGAGTTATTAGCAATAGTATACGCTTTTGATAAATTCAGATCATATTGAATTGAAACAAAATGTGTTGTGCATACAGAACATTCTAATATTAAATATTTAATGAAAAAGAAGGATGCAAAACTAAGATTGATAAGAAGGATTCTTCTCATGCAAGAATTTGACTTTGAAATAGTAGATTGGAAGGGAGCTGATAATCAAATTGTTGATAATCTTTTCAGGCCTGAATTAAAAAAATTACTTTGTTTTGAAAAAGAAGTTAATGACCATTTTCCAGATGAAAAATTATTCACTATTAATCAGTGGTGTGTTCCATGGTAAGATGACAATGTGAACTTTATTGTTAGTGATATTATACCATATGTTCTGACATAACATATGCTCTTATCTACAAAACTATTTTAATGTCCGTCATAGCTAGTACTTCTGCATGTATGGGCTACACTTCCTTTATCTTTACCATTTTTAAGAATTTTGGGGTTAAATATGACACTTGGGAAGAGCCACTACAACCACTAAAGCCTATTGTTAAGGTTAATGTGGAATTATATAGAAGATCTCAGGGTAGAGCTTCTGATATTCCATCCACTTAAGCTTTGAGACCTTCTGCCTCTAGTACTTCGACTCACTCACCTTTTAGATTGGACATTGTAATGGAGCAGATACAAATACAACAAGGTGATATACTTTATGTACAGTGTCAACTTCAAGAGAATGGAGAACATTGAGAGCATTTGAAACATTATTTGAATAGCAAAACTGACTATAAAGTGAGCTTCAATATGTCCCTAGTGAGCTTTTTGAGAGGATACCAGAGTTTAGAGTTCCCTGTTTATCCTCCTTATCAGATGTTTGAGCACTTCAAGACTGTGGACTAGGATGATGAGGAGGAAGAAGAGGAGGACAAGTAGTGATTCTGATGTCTGTATTTACTTTCTCTTCGTATTGCTGATTTTTTTGTTATTTTGATTGTATTGGATATTGTGATATTTATGTGTACTGTTGATGTGGATTTTAGGAATTTTAGTTTTCATTGCACTACTGTTTTCCTTTTGCTCCACTTCATATATATATATGGAATGCATTCTTTTCTCCATCCATCTCCTTTTTCCTTTGGAGATATTTTCTTAACATGCTACCTTTTGATGATATTCTAAACATAAAGGATTTGAAATTAGCTTCTCAATGTTTCAATGTTACTTATGTAAGAAGGATTAAGAATTTGATGGGCACCTATTTCTTTTGATGTTCTTATGCCAGAGAAGTCTGGTATGTTTTGGGTTTAGCATTTTTACATAAATTGGTAAAACAAATCCTTTATTAATGTCTATCTCTTTGCTTGGAGAGTTGCTACTCAGATGGATACAAAAATGGCTTAGTTTCCTTTGGTAATTAGTTGGTTTATTTGGGTTATCAGAAATTATCATAAATATCAAAATCTCTTTTTGTCTCCATCTATTATTTTTTATTATTTTCTCATTTATTTTCATCGTGCTTGTTGAATCTCAGACCTGGAAGGTTCTATGTCTCAACCTCAGGTGGGTAGGATGGCCACTTTGATTAAGTGGCAACCCCCTCCTTCGGATTGGATCAACATCAATATTGATGGAAGCTGAGCTTCCACTCAGGCTGCTGCTGGTAGGATCTTTTGCAATCATTTGGGCCACTACCTTTTTTTTTTGCTTCTTTGATAATTGCTTCTTCTCCCTTAGAGGTCGAGTACTGGGCCTTTTTACCGTCTCTTTACGTGGTGATTTCCTATAGTTTTACCAATCTTATTGTTGAAACTAATTCTATTACCCTTTACAAAGATTTTGATGTGGTCTCAATTCCCAATTGTAATTTGGTGGGTACTTGGAAGAGAATTAGAGAGCTTATTGATAACTGTTACTTATCAATTTAAATGTCCTATATTTATCGGGAAGGTAATTCTCCTGCTAATTTGTTGGCTAAGAAAGGCAAAGATGCGAGTTGCGTTTTTGTTGGTGTTACACCCCTACATCAATTAAAACCTCTCTTATTTGGAAACTCTTTGGATATACCATTTATTCAAGTTTAGCTTTGGATTGCTATAGTCTTATTTTTGCTCTACTATTTTTTTGGATATTTGTAGCTCCTTTAGTGTTGTTGGCTTTCTCTTTTGGTTGGGGCTGATTGGTGTTGCCCACTATGCTTTTATTGAGCCTTCTGATATACTCCTTTGCTGTCTTAAAACCTGGGAATTTCTTCCCAATTTTGAGAGTTATAATATATATGAGGTGATAAGTGTTGGGATGGTCTTTGTCTCCATCTCTTTGTTTCAACCATGTCTAGGAAGATTATATTCTTTATAGACCTTTTTGTGATGCTTTACTTTAGGTTTTCTCTCAGTTTCTTACATAACAATGACTGTTGTGATCTGCTGGTTTTCATGAAGTTTCAGGTTAGTTTTAACTCTAGTTTTTATGCTCTTCAATTACAAAATGTCAAATTTTTGGTTATTGGTTCAAGTTAAGCAGCTTGCAATTTTTTCTTTTTGTTCTCTAAAAATTCAACTATGATTCCCTTTAATCCCTTGTTGTTGTATTACTGGGAGGACCCCCCTTTTTTGGTTCCTCTTAAGCATGCCTGTGGGTTGCCCCTTGCTTTGAAACTCTTTGTCTAAGAAGATTGTTGTCAACATTGCTCAGTTGATGACTTGCTTTTATGGTCTGATGACTCATTCGCTACTTATGGTCTTCAAACACTACAAAAAAAATTGTTACAGCTTACGGCTCTCCGTCTAGATTTTTTTGGTTTAGCTTTTCAGCTTATGCCTCTCGGTTTCTTGGAAGCTGACTCGGTTCATATCTTTTTGGTATAGATACCTATGTATACTTTTTGCATAATGGGTATACGAACTCTTCTGTATTTTGATTTTTGTTTTGGGTGTTTTTGAGCGGAGTTGCAATGTGGTTGAGGAACCCCCTTTTGAGGGTGTATTATATGTTTTTTTTTGGTTTTGTAGTATCGGGGGATCCTCTCCCAACGCATTTTTTGTACTTAACTTTTGTGATTAACATGTAGGGAGCCGAATAATTCTTCTTTTCCCAATATACATACATACATATATATATATATATATATATATATATATCTATATANTTCCCATAGGACTGCTTACCCTTAGGGTTGACTCTGGGTGTCTGTCTAGAGCTAAGACACTCAATTGAATTCACTCTCACTCACAATCACTCATAACTTTAAGCCCAAATTTTCCTAACTTTGGTCCCTTGATCTGTTAGGAGACTCATGTAGATGGTCCCTTAAATCTACTAGCCTTAGGCTAGGGTTTAGCTAAGACCCATACATAGAGAACCCAAATAAATTTTCCATTGGTCCACAACTCATTTATGGTGGTTTTCTCCTCAATTCTACCCAAAATATTCAACTTGGCCTTTTATCGCAAATTATCTAGATACCATTGAAGTCCTAAATTTGGCCAAAATTCTCAAAATTCCCAAATTCATCCAAAATATCCAAATTTGTTCAAAAATCATTTCAAACCTTTTGAAAATACCCAAATTACTCAAGACTACCCAAAAAGGTCAAATTTACCAAAATACCCAAAAATTGCCAAAATTATAAAAATACCCTTGGCAGCCCAAACTCTCCCAAAACCTCCAAAATCACTCCAAATGTTTCTAAAACCCATTTGGACCCCTCAAGTGAACCCAATTTGGCAAATTTGACCACTTTGACCAAAACCCCCAAATTACCTTTAAAGGCCCAATTTCCCCATATTTACCTCAAATGTCCATCAATTTGGTTCCAATTTCCCCCAATTTCAATCCTAAACTCAAATTCACCTTTCATATGACCAATTTAAACAAATCCAAGCTCAATTGCCCCATGCTTTGAGCCCAATTTTGATCTAGGTCAAAGCACCCCTAATTTTGTCTACATGACTTA
The DNA here is from genome assembly GCA_002079205.1 of Phalaenopsis hybrid cultivar. Classification (NCBI taxonomy): domain Eukaryota; kingdom Viridiplantae; phylum Streptophyta; class Magnoliopsida; order Asparagales; family Orchidaceae; genus Phalaenopsis; species Phalaenopsis hybrid cultivar. The sequence continues at coordinate 175,193 of JXCR01016509.1, forward strand.
ATTTCACCAAATTAAACACCATAGCCTACTTAATTTGCTACAATTTGTGTTGAAAGCTCTTCATAACAATCCTACACATCAAAATTGACCTTAAATTGGTTTTGGTGAAGCCTCAATTTCATTTAATTTTGACCTAAGTCCAAAAAACCCCAATTTTACCCCAAATTGGCTGTCTCCAAATTTTACCAAACTGAATGTTTTGGCCCCAAAATTGTCACCCAATTTATGTTGAAAAATCTTCATGACATTATTATTGGTCATTTTAAAAAATCAATTTTGACTTAGCCCAAGCTTAGTCCAATCTAGACCCAAGTCTAGCCCAACATGCCCAAAGTGACCAAAATTACAAAATCCATCAAATTGAACCCCTATTGAACTCAAAATCATTTCAGTCCTTCACAAAAATCTTCATTATAATCATATACACAATTTTGATTAATCATTAGGGCTCAAATTCATGGTTAGCCTAACCCAAACCCAACTTTTAGCCATTTGGACCCAAATTGAACCTATACACTAAAATTGGCCTAACCACCTTAAAGTCACAAAATTTGTGACTCCATGGCCACTAAGCTCCACCTAAGGACCAGGCTAAACCACCCCAAATCCACCAAAGCATGATATGGACTAATGGATCTCCAAATTAGGGGATTCATTTGGTTTTTTAGGTCTTAACCACAAAATCTCCTCCATCATTGATTTTAATAGGAAGTTTATTATCATTAGCCACCCCCTGACCTTCTTGAGCCAAGAGGTGACCGCTCCCTGGCCGACCAACCACCTTGGTGGCCAAAAAATGGCCAAACTGAGAGCCACCACCCTTGAATCAAACCCAATCTTAACCATAGAGGCCACCTCATCCCAATGGCTCTTGATGGCTGCTCAGCCCTCCACCTAAGCACCATTTTACACCCATGACCAGACCCTCAACTCCCCTCTCCAGCCATGGCTATAAAATGGCCCCTTCATGGCCAAGAGAGAGGTGCTGAAATTTTCTCAAGGAGACCCCTCTAAATTGATCCCATAGCCTCTTTGAGACCTCCTCAGTGCAACCCAACCACTTCCTTGTCCTAATTCTATTTGCCGGAGCACAATTTTTGAGCTCAAATCCTTGTCGGAGGTAGGACAAAACTCTCCACACCTCCACAGTGCACAAAAATCAAATTAAACTCACCCACACCTTCACCACAGTGAAAGAAGACAAAGCCCCATCAAAACCCCCTCACAGAGAGCCTCTACACTAGACTTTGATCAACACCCAAATTTAGCCTTGATTAAAAATTGGGTTTAGACCTTTCACCATGACCAGAGGCTCAATCCCTAGCCTCCTTGGAACTCCATGAATGTGCTGAGAACCTCTGATTGACCCTTCTCAAAGAAAAGGTATTGAACTCCCCCTCTTCTTGAGCCTATTTTCATTCTCCATTTAATTAGAGTTGACTTAATGGCATGTTTACCGTATGGATGTGTTTGTCTCACTTAGACTAGTCCATAGGATCAAACCTGAGGAGATTTGGTTGAGTTTAGAGGGAGATCTTAAGGTCATAGTGTGAACGGTTCTCGAGTTAGCCTATTTGGAGACGATGACCCACAACCGTTGGATCGCACGTGTATCAAATGGAGTGCTCTGATTGCACCGAATGGGAGAGGGTCCATAAAGCGTGGGCTGACTCAGATGGCGGCACCAAATCAGAAGATGCCGCGTGGAGCTTCGGAGACACCGAGGATGACGTGGCGTTGCGTGTTTTAAGTAGAAAAGTAGGGAATTAAATAATTTAGAAAATGCATCCTACGTTCAAAAATTCATATCTTGGTGTAGAAAAAACACAAAGAAAAAATTAAAAATATCCAAGTGCTCAGTGAACAGACGAGAAAAATGTGGAAATGGTTTACAGTTTATGTGATGAATATTTTATTTTTAATTAATTAAATACTAATTTGAGTATTTTAACACTCCATACATGTAAACATTTCACCATGGCTTGATATTTTGGCATGTTGTTGCCTCTGTCTTGGAGGATATTCACTGGTTTTTCCAAGTCGGAGAAGATCTCTAGACAAAGATCCATATTTTTTAAGTTTATGTCTATTATTTGTATAAATTAATCATAATAATTAGCATGTTGTTTAGAAAAATCTAAAGAAATTTGGTAAGGTTTATTGTGACCAGAGAACCCTTTGAAAAATTTTTCATCGGCCAAGTCATTAAGAATACACTTAAATCTCACAAAACCTTAAAAAAAAGAAAATTAATTTGGGACAAATTAACATCTAAATGACTTGGTTTTATTCTCTTTTGTGATTTAAAGTTTAGATAACTCCCTATAAAAATTTCAAAACATTTGAAGTTCATTTGATAACTTAACTTGATTTTTTAAGTTAAATGACATTTTTGACGCTAAAATAAATTTCAATAAATAAAATATAACTTAAAAAATTATAAAAATTTGTTTTGGGAGCTCTCTGTGATTAAGAGAATTTTCTAAAAATAAAATTGTAATTAAAATAAAAACTTCATTTTTGAAGCCTCTTTTAATATTTAAATAATTAAAAATTAATAANATTAACTTCTGATACTCTCTTTTGAGATTGATTCTTAACTTTCAATTCTCATTTTGGAATCAGTTCTTAACTTTTGATTCCCTCCTTTTGAGATTGGTCCCTAACTTCTGATCCTCTTCTTGAGATTGATCCTTAACTTTCAATTCTCATTTTTGGAATTAGTCATTAACTTCTGATTCCCTCCGTTTGAGATCGGTCCCCAACTTTTGCCTCTCTTTTGAGATTGATCCATAACTTTCAATTCTCATTTTGGAATCAATCTTTAACTTCTGATTCCCTCCTTTCAAGGTAGGTTCCTAACTTTCGACTCTCTCCTGAGATTGATACCTAAATTTCAATTCTCATTTTGGGATCAATTCTTAAATTCTGGTTCCTTCTTTTGAGGCCGGTACCTAAATTTTGACTCTCATTTTGGAATCAATACCTAAAGTTCAAGCACTTTCATACTGATTCCAATTCTCTATAAATACCTGAAACTTGATAACTCAAATCCACTCTCCAATCCCCAGCGAGAGTTCCTACTTCTTGATTTCGATCAAATATTCACTTGCTAATTCCCCAACAGAAACAAATAGCACACACAATTATACACCTCCTTCTAGGTCGTTGACTTAGAGGTTTTTATTGGTTTTGTTGATCTCGTCAGTCAACGCCAATACAAGTGGTGTGCTTGCCCAGTACACCACACCTATTGGGGGCCCATTTGTTGACCTCACTTTTGGTTGAGGTTTAATTTTTCCTCTTTAGTAGCCTAAGGTCTAGCCATTGACTTTTCTATTGACTATTCTTAGAAAACTAAACAAGGAACCCTCACCATCAGAAACTCTACACTTATTTTCTTATTGACTATTCTTAGAAAACTAGACAAGGAACTCTCACCATTAGAAATTCTACAATTTTCTATTGACTATTCTTAGAAAACTAGACATGGAACCCTCACCATTAGAAATTCCAAACTTCTTGTTGACTATTCCTAGAAAACTAGAAAAGGAACCCTCAACATTAGAAATTCTACCATCTTTCTTGCTCAACTTAAAGTTCCACATATTGGTCCTAACCTCTAGCACTTAGTAGGTGTGGTCATTATGGGGGAGCTCAAGATGAGTTCCCATAGGGCTGCTTACCCTTAGGGTTGACTCTGGGTGTTGGTCTAGAGCTAAGACACTCAATTGAACTCACTCTCACTCACAATCACTCATAACCCTAAGCCCAAATTTTCCTAACTTTGGTCCCTTGATCCGTTGGGAGACTCATGTAGATGGTCCCTTAAATCTACTAGCCTTAGGCTAGGGTTTAGCTAAGACCAGTACATAGAGAACCCAAATAAAGTTTCCATTGGTCCATAACTCATTTATGGTGATTTTCTCCTCAATTCTACCCAAAATATTCAACTTGGCCTTTTACCCCAAAATCCCCCAAATTATATAGATACCATTGAAGTCCTAAATTTGGCCAAAATTCTCAAAATTCTCAAATTCATCCAAAATATCCAAATTTTTTCAAAAATCATTTCAAACCTATTGAAAATACCCAAATTACCCAAAATTACCCAAAAAAGCCAAATTTACCAAAATAACCCAAAAATTGCCAAAATTACAAAAATACCCTTGGCAGCCCAAACTCTCCCAAAACCTCCAAAATCACTCCAAATGTTTCCAAAACCCATTTGGACCCCTCAAGTGAACCCAATTTGGCAAATTTGACCACTTTGACCAAAACCCCCAAATTGCCTTTAAAGGCCCAATTTCCCCAAATTTACCTCAAATATCCATCAATTTGGTTCCAATTTCCCCCAATTTCAATCCTAAACTCAAATTCACCTTTCATATGACCAATTTAAACCAAATCCAAGCTCAATTTCCCCATGCTTTGAGCCCAATTTTGATCTAGGTCAAAGCACCCCTAATTTTGGCTACATGACTTAATCTCACCAAATTAAACACCATAGCCTACTCAATTTGCTACAATTTGTGTTGAAAGCTCTTCATAACAATCCTACACATCAAAATTGACCTTAAATTGGTTTTTGTGAAGCCTCAATTTCATTTAATTTTGACCTAAGTCCAAAAAACCCCAATTTTGCCCCAAATTGGCTGTCTCCAAATTTTACCAAACTGAATGTTTTGGCCCCAAAATTGTCACCCAATTTATGTTGAAAACTCTTCATGACATTATTATTGGTCATTTTAAAAAATCAATTTCGACTTAGCCCAAGCTTAGTCCAATCTAGACCTAAGTCTAGCCCAACATGCCCAAAGTGACCAAAATTCCAAAATCCATCAAATTGAACCCCCAATTGAACTCAAAATCATTTCAGTCCTTCACAAAAAATCTTCATTAGAATCATATACACAATTTTGATTAATCATTAGGGCTCAAATTCATGGTTAGCCTAACCCAAACCCAACTTTTAGCCATTTGGACCCAAATTGAACCTATACACTAAAATTGGCCTAACCACCTTAAAGTCACAAAATTTGTGACTCCATGGCCACTAAGCTCCACCTAAGGACAAGGCTAAACCACCCCAAATCCACCAAAGCATGCTATGGACCAATGGATCCCCAAATTAGGGGATTCATTTGCTTTTTTAGGTCTTAACCACAAAATCTCCTCCATCATTGATTTTCATAGGAAGTTTATTATCATTAGCCACCCCCTGACCTTCTTGAGCCAAGAGGTGACCACTCCCTGGCCGACCAACCACCTTGATGGCCGAAAAATGGCCAAACTGAGAGCCACCACCCTTGAATCAAACCCAATCTTAACCATAGAGGCCACCTCATCCCAATGACTCTTGATGGATGCTCAACCCTCCACCTAAGAACCATTTTACACCCATGACCAGACCCTCAACTCCCCTCTCCGACCATGGCTATAAAATGGCCCCTTCATGGCCAAGAGAGAGGTGCTGAAATTTTCTCAAGGAGACCCCTCTAAATTGATCCCATAGCCTCTTTGAGACCTCCTCAGTGCAACCCAACCACTTCCTTGCCCTAATTCTATTTGCCGGAGCACAATTTTTTAGCTCAAATCCTTGTCGGAGGCAGGACAAAACTCTCCACACCTCCACAGTGCACAAAAATCAAATTAAACTCACCCACACCTTCACCACAGTGAAAGAAGACAAAGCCCCATCAAACCCCCCTCACAGAGAGCCTCTACACTAGACTTTGATCAACACTCAAATTTGGCCTTGATCAAATTTGGGTTTAGACCTTTCACCATGACCAGAGGCTCAATCCCTAGCCTCCTTGGACCTCCACGAATGTGCTGAGAACCTCTGATTGACCCTTCTCAGAGCAAAGGTATTGAACTCCCCCTCTTCTTGAACCTATTTTCATTCTCCATTTAATTAGAGTTGACTTAATGGCATGTTTACCGTATGGATGTGTTTGTCTCACTTAGACGAGTCCATAGGATCAAATTTGAGGAGATTTGGTTGAGTTTAGAGGGAGATCTTAAGGTCTTAGTGTGAACGGTTCTCGAGTTAGTCTATTTGGAGACGATGAACCACAACCGTTGGATCGCACGTGTATCAGATGGAGGGCTCTGATTGCACCGAATGGGAGCGGGTCCATAAAGCATGGGCTGACTCAGATGGAGGCACCAAATCAGAAGATGCCGCGTGGAGCTTCGAAGACGCCGAGGATGACGTGGCGTTGCGTGTTTTAAGTAGAAAAATAGGGAATTAAATAATTTAGAAAATGCATCCTACGTTCAAAAATTCATATCTTGGTGTAGAAAAAACACAAAATAAAAATAAAAATATCCAAGTGCTCAGTGAACAGACGAGAAAAATGTGGAAATGGTTTAAAGTTTATGTGATGAATATTTTATTTTTAATTAATTAAATACTAATTTGAGTATTTTAACTCTCCATACATGTAAACATTTCACCATGGCTTGATATTTTGGCATGTTGTTGCCTCTGTCTTTGAGGATATTCACTGGTTTTTCCAAGTCAGAGAAGATCTCTAGACAAAGATCCATATTTTTCAATTTTACGTCTATTATTTGTATAAATTAATCATAATAATTAGCATGTTGCTTAGAAAAATCTAAACAAATTTTGTAAGGTTTATTGTGACCAGAGAACCCTTTGAAAAAATTTTCATGGGCCAAGTCATTAAGAATACACTTAACTCTTACAAAACTTTAAAAAACAAAGAAAATTAATTTGGGAAAAATTAACATCTAAATGACTTGGTTTTAATCTCTATTGTGATTTAAAGTTTAGATAACTCCCTATAAAAATTTCAAAATATTTGAAATTCATTTGATAACTTAACTTGATTTTCTAAGTTAAATGACATTTTTTACACTAAAATAAATTTCAATAAATAAAATATAAATCAAAAAATTATAAAAATTGGTTTTGGGAGCTCTCTGTGATTAGGAGAATTTTCTAAAAGTAAAATTGTAATTAAAATAAAAACTTCATTTTTGAAGCCTCTTTTAATATTTAAATAATTAAAAATTAATAAAAAACACAAAATTGATAAAATTCATAGAAATATTCTAAATTGTTTCCTAAGTACTTAGGAACAATTGGAATATTTATCCTAATTTTCAAAGTGAAGATATTGAATTTTAAAGCTTAAAATAATTTTTAAAGGCTAAAAATGAATTTTTTTTAATCTTTCACTTAAGAAATTCTAATAATTCAAAAAAAAATCATAAAAATGTAAAATTTGTTCCTCTAGGTTTCTTGACCTTAGAGAGATTTAATAAAAATGTAAAACTTAATTTTTCATATTTAAAATATTTTATAGTTAATTAANTCATAAAAATGTAAAATTTGTTCCTCTAGGTTCCCTGACCTTAGAGAGATTTAACAAAAAATGTAAAACTTGATTTTTCACATTTAAAATATTTTATAGTTAATTAATACTCCATAACTTAAAATAATTTTAATAATTCAACTAAAAACTCAAAAAATTATGAAATTTAGCCCAAGTGTTTCTATGGTCTAAGTCTACCTCCAGTAAAACTTTCAAGTGATTTGGCTTTGGTTGGTCAAGTTATGGAATTTTCTTTGAAAAATCTCATTCTTGCATATAAATAAATATATAAATTAAATTAAAACTTGAAAAATCACATTTTCTCCTCTCGTGTCTTAATTGACGCATGAGTAAGATGTAAAGAAAATTCCAAAGTCATTTGAATTAAATTTTATGAATTATGAAGTGATAGAGCCTCAAGGGCAAAAGTGTAATTTTAGTAATTTAGCCTTAATTAACATTTAGGCTTAATTCAAGAAAGGGAAATTGACAACCTTTGATCTTAATTAACATATTTGGATGATTGAAACAAAAGAGATTAATTGGTAGAAACAAATCTCACCTTTTTCAATTAAAGGATAAATTTGAAATTTCCTAGACGATTAAAATTTAGGAGTCTACCAAATTAAATGATCCTAGACTTAGGGGTATAGATTTGGGTGTTAATAACTCACTAATTTAATACCCCTATCTGGTTTTCAAGTGACATTAAAAATGTTTTGATGATGAATTATTATCACTTAAAATTTATTCTCTTTCAAAATGACTAAGACATCCACCAAGATCTTATGGGCTTAGTAGTGACCTAAGCTAAATAAAATTTGATTAAATGAGGATTAGAAAAGTGAATGTAACTAGAAATTGAACACTATAAGCCCAAGTTAAAACCAAAATTGTTCAAGTGTCTTAATAACACTAACTTGCTTCTTTAAGGGTCTTCACCTGCATAATTCTCAAATTGAAGGATAAATGATAAGCACCCTACNCTATGAAATTTAGCCCAAGTGTTTCTATGGTCTAAGTCTACCTCCAGTAAAAATTTCAAGTGATTTGGCTTTGGTTGGTCAAGTTATGGAATTTTCTTTGAAAAATCTCATTCTTGCATATAAATAAATATATAAATTAAATTAAAACTTGAAAAATCACATTTTCTCCTCTCGTGTCTTAATTGACGCATGAGTAAGGTGGAAAGGAAATTCCAGTCATTTGAATTAAATTTTATGAATTATGAAGTGATAGAGCCTCAAGGGCAAAAGTGTAATTTTAGTAATTTAGCCTTAATTAACATTTAGGCTTAATTCAAGAAAGGGAAATTGACAACCTTTGATCTTATTAACATATTTGGATGATTGAAACACAAGAGATTAATTGGTAGAAACAAATCTCACCTTTTCTAATTAAAGGATAAATTTGAAATTTCATAGACGATTAAAATTTAGGAGTCTACCAAATTGAATGATCCTAGACTTAGGGGTATAGTTTTGGCTGTTAATAACTCACTAATTTAATACCCCTATCTGGTGTTCAAGTGACATTAAAATGTTTTGATGATGAATTATTATCACTTAAAATTTAATCTCTTTCAAAATGACTAAAACATCTACCAAGATCTTATGGGCTTAGTAGTGACCTAAGCTAAATAAAATTTGATTAAATGAGGATTAGAAAAGTGAATGTAACTAGAAATTGAACACTACAAGCCCAAGTTAAAACCAAAATTGTTCAAGTGTCTTAATATCACTAACTTGCTTCTTTAAGGGTCTTCACCTGCATAATTCTCAAATTGAAGGATAAATGATAAGCACCCTACTCTTATGGATAATTGAAACATCAATTTTCATTGAACACTAGAAATATTTACATGATGGATTATTAAGCAACATAATAAGTTTAAATGAGCTCGAGACTTTTTACCAGACGGTGAGGGAAAAGCATAGACCTGCCTTTTTCACCTGACCTGTTGGATACCTCAGAGGTCTACTAAACTTGATATGTTTTGCTTAATGAAATCATCCTTAATCAAATTAATAGATGCTCACCAAGATATGATTTAGGATTTTGGTAGATCACTATAACCTTATTTTTCCACTTTACATAAAATGCCCTTACATGCATATTGAGTTTCAGGCGGTGGAACGAGAAAAATCATCAAGTACGCTTTTACAGCTTACAGTATTGTCTTTACCTATACTTTTCACACTGTACTCTTGTGCTTACAAAGCTTGCATGTTAAACAACGATGCCACCCTNCTTTTCATTGAACACTAGAAATATTTACATGATGGATTATTACGCAACATAATAAGTTTAAATGAGCTCGAGACTTTTTAACAGACGGTGAGGGAAAAGCATGGACCTGCCTTTTTCTCCTGACCTGTTAGATACCTCGGAGGTCTACTAAACTTGATATGTTTTGCTTAATGAAATCATCCTTAATCAAATTAATAGGTGCTCACCAAGATATGATTTAGGATTTTGGTAGATCACTATAACCTTATTTTTTCACTTTACATAAAATGCCCTTACATGCATTTTGAGTTTCAGGTGGTGGAACGAGAAAAATCATCAGGTACGCTTTTACAGCTTACAGTACCGTCTTTACCTATACTTTTCACACTGTACTCTTGTGCTTACAAAGCTTGCATGTTAAACAACGATGCCACCCTGCATCAAAACCAAAACTACTAGGATAGCCGCAAAACCAAAACCAAAATTAAAATCAATCAAGATAAAAATCACCTCCACAACATTTAAAATATAAGAAACTCAAATTTTAATCACAAAAATCACACAAAATAACAATTGCAACTAAATTACAACGTCTTTATCGGATGATTTGGAATCCCTCGGAGGAGGTAGCCTATGGTTGCTAACAAGGCTTCCCACGATCTAAATAAAAGTATGGAACTCATTAAGTTGAGTTTNACTCAAATTGTAATCACAAAAATCACACAAAATAACAATTGCAACTAAATTACGACGTCTCTATCGGATGATTTGGAATCCATCGGAAGAGGTAGCCTATGGTTGCTAACAAGGCTTCCCACGATCTAAATAAAAGTATGGAACTCATTAAGTTGAGTTTAGTAAATTGATTTGAACTAAGTGAATTCAATAGAAAATAGTGGTACCAGAACGAGGGAACCGTAGGATTCTAACCGGTGTCGCTCTATCAACTTTAACATGCCCCATAAATTTTGTTAAAGAACAACAACCATAGAGCCATCTGATTTAACATCAAGACCTGACACATTAGAAAACTTAAACTCGTCATGGTAAGGAGCTTGGAGCTAGTATGGTGGGTAGCACAACCATCTTCAACAGCAAAACATGTCTTCCCTAGCTAAACCATTCCTTTGTTATAATTAAACAACAAATCCATAGGAATTCGAGGTAGTTTGCTTATTCAATGTAAATCCTCATATTATCTTTAGGCCTTTGTATAACCCTGCTATACAATATAAGCCCTGACTCGTCTTAAAATTCTAAGGTTGTCATTTGTCACGGCCTAAATCTTCACATTTTTCAGGCTATTTGTATGATCATTTCACACAATTGTAAGCCCTAATTAAATAAAATTGGCAGGATGAAACACCTAAATATTTCTCCTCTAAATTGAAGCCAAACCATAGGATAGAATGGGAAGTCATCGAGGTTCTCCTTTGGATCTATGACATCCCCTAGTTCTTCCTCCTTTGGATTACAAAAGCAAAATGTTCCAAATTTGAATCATTCCCATTTCACATCTCTCTGTCCGATTTCGTTGAAAAGTCTTATCCTTTGACCTCTTTGAAGATAATACTTTCTGATTTTTATCCAGAGTTTTCTTGAATGACTTCGGTCATTTAAGATGTAATTAACTATAAGGGCTTGCCCTTTTAGGAAGCTTGTCCGAACCCAGCTTATCATAAACCCTATTTAATTCTGTGTATTAAATAGGGGAACTTGTCGGCAAATAAAACGGTTTTGCAGACCAAACGAATGTCATATATTTCTTAGTTTATTTGATCGAGCCTCATCCTCAAGTCTTGCTTTGGGATAGATACAGTGTTTAAGGTATAGTGCTCTTTCATTTAAACTATGAAAAATATGGGGTCAGTTTGATTTCATANAGTGAATTCATTAGAAAATAGTGGTACCGGAATGAGGGAACCATAGGATCCTAACCGGTGTCGCTCTATCAACTTTAACATGCCCCATAATTTTTTTTAAGGAACAACAACCATAGAGCCATCTGATTTAACATAAAGACCTGACATATTAGAAAACTTAAACTCGTCATGGCAAGGAGCTTAGAGCTAACATGGTGGGCAGCACAACCATCTTCAACAGCAGAACATGTCTTCCCTAGCTAAACCATTCCTTTGTTAGAATTAAACAACAAATCCATAAGAATTCGAGGTAGTTTGCTTATTCAATGTAAATCCTCATATTATCTTTAGGCCTTTGTATAGCCCTGCTATACAATATAAGCCCTGACTCGTCTTAGAATTTCAAGGTTGTCGTTTGTCACGGCCTAAATCCTCACATTTTTCAGGCTATTTGTATGATCATTTCACACAATTGTAAGCCCTAATTAAATAAAATTGACAGGATGAAACACCTAAATATTTCTCCTCTAAATTGAAGCCAAACCATAGGATAGATTGGGAAGTCATCGAGGTTCTCCGTCGGATCTATGACATCCCCTAGTTCTTCCTCCTTTGGATTACAAAAACAAAATGTTCCAAATTTGAATCATTCTCATTTCACACCTCTCTGTCCGATTTCGTTGAAAAGTTTTATCCTTTGACCTCTTTGAAGATAATACTTTCTGATTTTTATCCAGAGTTTTCTTAAATGACTTCGTTCATTTAAGATATAATTAACTATAGGGGCTTGCCCTTTTAGGAAGCTTGTCCGAACCCAGCTTATCATAAACCCTATTTAATTCTGTGTATTAAATAGAGGAACTTATTGGCAAATAAAACGGTTTCGCAGACCAAACGAATGTCATATATTTCTTAGTTTATTTGATCGAGTCTCATCCTCAAGTCTTGTGTTTATCCTTCGGGATAGATATAGTGTTTAAGGTATAGTGCTCTTTCATTTAAACTATGAAAAATATGGGGTCAGTTTGACTTCATAATTTTCTATAACTTATATATATATATATATATATATATATATATATATATATATATATATATATATATATATATATATATATATATATATATATATATATATATATATAT
>JXCR01016509.1:187927-217031 GCA_002079205.1 Phalaenopsis hybrid cultivar
TGTGTGTGTGTGTGTAAATTTAAAATGTCCTTCCAAAGCGGGCGACGGGATTTCGATTCCGGTGATCAACAGCTTCCAACGGGTAACTCTTCCAACCAAAAATTGTGCCGACAGTCAGAAAATTTGATTTTTTTAAATTCCTATAAAAGCAATCCCAATGTTTCACAAGTAAATTAAAAATGGTTAAATTCCTACAAATGCAGTCATAACTTATCATTATTTACTTGAAAGGTATCAAGTACTTTAGGAATTCTTCCTTGAAATGAGTTAAGAAATTTCATGAATTAAGAATTGCAAGTAAAAAAGCCTAGTGACAAATAGGAATAACATTCTTCTTTACCTCCTCTCAAAAGCATAAAGAAGCTAAATTAGAAATAACTTTATTTCCATAAAACCTATAACAAACTCTTCAATGTATATTTCCCTAACATTTGCATCTCCCTAAAAAGCATATCCATATACCTCATAAGATTAGTGATTAACCTATTTGGCTCTACCATTATCTTCCCAAGTCTTATAGTTCACAGCATGTTATAACAATTCACTTGCCATAATGAAAAGTAAATTAAGTGTTGAAGGTTAATCATCACCATAAAAATTAATTAAATTACTTAGAAATTCTCATTCCTTCCATCCAACTTAATCATCTCAATCTAGAGTAAAAAGCCTACTCAAGAAGCATGATGAAAACACCAAAAAAAATTATTGAATCAAAGAGAAATCCACTATAAAATTATTGCAACTGAAAAATAATAGAGAGTACACAAAAAGACATAGCTTTCCCTCCTTAACAATGACCAAAAGATGAACTAATCAGTTCTATTCGTGACTTCTATTAACCTCATTTTACAAGAGGTCTTGTTTCTCCTCCTTAGAAGCCTATGATCTAGTCATAGGACTTTCCAGTTGACTCTCTTAGATGACTAGTGATGGAACCCTCTTATATAGAAATTCTAAACACTTATTAACTCTTCTTGGAAAATTTTACATGGGTGGTTCTAAGCCCTTCTTTCTCACTTGAGATGGTTCAGACCAACTTATGGAGGCTCAAGAATGAATTCTAATAGCATCAATGAGATCTTAAGGCAATTGTGGGTGGCTTGGTCTTGGGCACACACACACTCAAACCTTAAAATCACTCACACTTATCCTACCTCCTTGCTCCATTTTGGAAACTCATATGGATGGTCCCAAGCCCTTAGCCTTTGGCTAGGAGGTTATGACCAACATGTGGAGGGTCCAAGAAAGAGCTCTCCCATGGATCTTGTAGCCTTAAGGGGGTTTCCATGATTTGCATGGTCACCATATCCAACTAATTCTAATCCCACCAAAATACCCAACCTTGGCCTTATATCCCCAAATTTTTTTAAAATTACCAAAATGCCCTTGAAACCCTAAAATTTCCAAAATTGCCCAGACTCCCAATTACTTGCCAAAAATCATATTGAGCCACTTCAAATTACCGTAATGGCCCAATTACCCCCGAGAATTCTCAAAACTATAATAATACTCTTAAACCGCCCAAAATTATCAAAATACCCCCAATATCCTAAAATTGCCAAAATCTTCAAAATCATTCCAAACTTCATCAAAACCAATTATAACCACCAAATATTCCCAATTGCACCTAAAATCACCTAAATCCACCAAAATTGGGCAAAATTCCCAAATTGTCACTAAATCCCTAAAGTCCCCAAATCACTCTCAATTTCCACCAAATTCATTTTAAACTTACCCAATTTCAAATCCAAATTAAATGTCATCATATTCAAGCCCAATTTAAACCAAACTCGAGCCCAGTGCCACCCAATATTAGGGCTGTCAAAACTCGTTCTTCGCAAACAACTAGTGTTCGGCTCATTAAGAAGCTCGTGTCCGACTCGTTCGCTAAGTTAATAAGCCAAACATGAACAACACGAACAAGTTTTTATTCGTTCATGTTCGGCTCATTTTGGCTCAAAATACTACTAATCAATTATATATATATATATCTTCGATGAGTAGTATTTTTTAAAATTTTAATTGACTACAAGGCTAAAAAAACTTATAATCAATTAAAAGTATTAATAAAGAAAATAGAATAAAATTATTATTAAATTAGATTCAAATGATATTTTAAATCTTGCTCCAATCCTTAAAATCTTATGACTACGTGACTAGGGTTGTTAAAATGACTCTTTGTTCGTAAACGGCTTGTGTTCGGCTAGCTAAGCAAATGAGCCGAACACGAACACACTTTTTGAGCTCGAAATATAAACGAGCAGAACACAAGCTAAGCCTAGGCTCACTCGTGTTTGACTCATTTACACCCCTACCCAATACCAAACTAAAATTCCAAGCCCAAGTCAACTACCCCAAATCTAACCTCTCACCAAATGGAGCCACATNTGTTAATCATCACCATAAAAATTAATTAAATTACTTAGCAATTCTCATTCCTTCCATCCAACTTAATCATCTCAATCTAGAGTAAAAAGCCTACTCAAGAAGCATGATGAAAACACCAAAAAAAATTATTGAATCAAAGAGAAATCCACTATAAAATTATTGCAACTGAAAAATAATAGAGAGTACACAAAAAGACATAGCTTTCCTTCCTTAACAATGACCAAAAGATGAATTAATCAGTCTTATTCGTGACTTCTATTAACCTCATTTTACAAGAGGTCTAGTTTCTCCTCCTTAGAAGCCTATGATCTAGTCATAGGACTTTCCAGTTGACTCTCCTAGATGACTAGTGATGGAACCCTCTTATATAGAAATTCTAAACACTTCTTAACTCTTCTTGAGAATTTTCACATGGGTGGTCCTAAGCCCTTCTTTCTCACTTGAGATGGTTCAGACCAACTTATGGAGGCTCAAGAATGAATTCTAATAGGATCAGTGAGATCTTAAGGCAATTATGGGTGGCTTGGTCTTGGGCACACACACACTCAAACCTTAAAATCACTCACACTTATCCTACCTCCTTGCTCCATTTTGGAAACTCATGTGGATGGTCCCAAGCCCTTAGCCTTTGGCTAGGAGGTTATGACCAACATGTGGAGGGTCCAAGAAAGAGCTCTCCCATGGATCTTGTAGCCTTAAGGGGGTTTCCATGATTTGCATGGTCACCATATCCAACTAATTCTAATCCCACCAAAATACCCAACCTTGGCCTTATATCCCCAAATTTTTTTAAAATTACCAAAATGCCCTTGAAACCCTAAAATTCACAAAATTGCCCAGACTCCCAATTTCTTGCCAAAAATCATATTGAGCCACTTCAAATTACCGTAATGGCCCAAATACCCCCGAGAATTCTCAAAACTATAATAATACTCTTAAACCGCCCAAAATTATCAAAATACCCCCAATATCCTAAAATTGCCAAAATCTTCAAAATCATTCCAAACTTCATCAAAACCAATTATAACCACCAAATATTCCCAATTGCACCTAAAATCACATAAATCCACCAAAATTGGGCAAAATTCCCAAATTGTCACTAAATCTCTAAAGTCCCCAAATCACTCCCAATTTCCACAAAATTCATTTTAAACTTACCCAATTTCAAATCCAAATTAAATATCATCATATTCAAGCCCAATTTAAACCAAACTCAAGCCCAGTGCCACCCAATATTAGGGCTGTCAAAACTCGTTCTTCGCGAACAACTAGTGTTCGGCTCATTAAGAAGCTCGTGTTGGACTCATTCGCTAAGTTAATAAGCCAAACATGAACAACACGAATAAGTTTTTATTCGTTCATGTTCGGCTCATTTTGGCTCAAAATACTACTAATCAATTATATATATATATATATATCTTTGATGAGTAGTATTTTTTAAAATTTTAATTGACTACAAGGCTAAAAAGACTTATAATCAATTAAAAGTATTAATAAAGAAAATAGAATAAAATTATTATTAAATTAGATTCAAATGATATTTTAAATCTTGCTCCAATCCTTAACATCTTATGACTACATGACTAGGGTTGTTAAAATGACTCTTTGTTCGTAAACGGCTTGTGTTCGGCTAGCTAAGCAAATGAGCCAAACATCAACACACTTTTTGAGCTCAAAATATAAACGATCAGAACACAAGCTAAGCTTGGGCTCACTCGTGTTTGACTCATTTACACCCCTAACCAATACCAAACTAAAATTCCAAGCCCAAGTCAACTACCCCAAATCTAACCTCTCACCAAATGGAGCCACATAACTACTTCCAAATCCACAAATTTTGTTTTGCAAAATGATCATGACATTTTTTAAGACCAATTTGAGCCTTCAATCGGTTTAGATCAAAGCCCTAGCCAAGCCCAAATCTAATTTCAAGCCCAAGCCCCAATTTTAAGCATAATCCTAAATCCAACTCAAACCTTTTCCTAATTACAACAACCATGCCTAAGGCCCTGAGATGTCGTTCACATCACCAAGTCAACCCAAAGCTTATGCAATGGGACAATGGTCCCTTAAATCATGGAAACCCCCCTAAATTTGGTTAAGTGACTCATCTATGCCATCACTTAAGTAAACCTTAAAGCAAATCACAATTAAACCTTCCTCTGACCTCCCTGAGCCAACTAGCTACCACCCTTGGTCTGGTCGGCCACCTATTAGCCGGAAAACTTAAAATCAAAAAGGGTGATCACAGCTTAAACCCAAAATTCTACACATCCTATGTGGTTATCTCCCATTGGTTAATTGCATCGAACTCCCCTCCATCTCAACTTAATTGTATTGACCAATGGCAGCCCAGAGTCCTCCCCTTGACTGGAATTATAAATAGCCCCCCTCCACGACCAAAATGAGAGACCATCACAAACTTAGAGGAAAATCTATCAAATTGTTTTCAGAGCTGCTCACAACATTCCTANGACTTCCTCTGACCCCCCTGAGCCAACTAGCTACCACCCTTGGTCTGGTCGGCCACCTATTGGCCGGAAAACTTAAAATAAAAAAGGGTGGTCACGGCTTAAACCCAAAATTCTACACATCCTATGTGGTTATCTCCCATTGGTTAATTGCATCGAGCTCCCCTCCATCTCAACTTAATTGTATTGACCAATGGCAGCTCAGAGCCCTCCCCTTGACTGGAATTATAAATAGCCCCCCTCCACGGCAAAAATGAGAGACCATCACAAACTTAGAGGAAAATCTATCAAATTGTTTTCAGAGCTGCTCACAACATTCCTAAGCCCAATCTGATCATCTTCAGCCCTCATTCCCTCCACCCAAGCTATATTTAACTACTAAAATTCAAGAACTTTTTCTGTCACTTCACCAAACTATTGAAAACTATAAAATAACCATTATACAAACTTCCCCGGGCACCAAAACTTCTTCCCCAATTAAAGGCACCCTCTCCCTAGCACGCTTACATAGTCCTTGACCAAGCTCAAGTCACCTTCCGACCGAAATCATACCTAGACCGCACCTTAGTTCAAACCAACACTTCGAGTGCTTCGTGGACTAATTGAGGCCTCACCTCTTGAGATAAGGTATAACTCAAAATCCCTAAATTTTCTTTGGTTTGGACCTTTGTGAAGAGAACTTGTATTTCATATGTATTTAACCGTATAGATAGGTTTGTCTTACTTAGATGAATGTGTAGGAACAAACCCCATGTGATTTGGTTGAGAATTGAGTGAAATACTAGGTTTTGAACATGTACGACTCTCGGGTGCTAGTGATCGAGGACGATGAACGGATGTCGTCCATTTCCGCGTGTATCAAATTGATGAACCAGATCGCGTCGGAGGAGGAGGTGGAGCGGGAACTGCGAGCCTCGTGGAAACTGAAGCTTAAAGTGCAACGAATGGAAGTATGATGCATGGCCTTTCAATGGCTCCGAGATTGTGCTGACAGATAACTTAGATAAGTAGATAAATAGTGTATTTTGGATTTAAATAATTACATAAACTTAAAAAAATCATATATTGGTGTAGAAAAATCATAAAAATAAAATAAAAATATCTCTTTGTTCAGTGAATAGAGGAGAAAAATATAAATGAAAAATAAAAAATGTTTTCTTTGTATTTATTTTTTAATAAATTAAATAGTCCAGAGAGTAATTAAATAATAATTAATTAAATAATTATTTAAATTAAGTGAAAATTTGAGAGCATGTTATCGATAAGCATAGAAGTGTTCTCTAATTTTTCCACTATCAGAGAATACTTTTATGGTAAAAAGCACTAATTTTTAAAGATATTTGACATTATTTTAATTTAAAAAAAATTTTAAAAATAAAATTAATTAAAATAATATATGAAATCATGTTTGGTAGGTCTACTATAGTTAGAGGACTCTAGGAAAAATAAATATCAGATTTAAAANAGGTGCTAGTGATCGAGGACGATGAACGGATGTTGTCCATTTCCGCGTGTATCGAATTGATGAACCAGATCGCGTCGGAGGAGGAGGTGGAGCGGGAACTGCGAGCCTCGTGGAAACTGAAGCTTAAAGTGCAACGAATGGAAGTATGATGCATGGCCTTTCAATGGCTCCAAGATTGCGCTGACAGATAACTCAGATAAGTAGATAAATAGTGTATTTTAGATTTAAATAATTACATAAACTTAAAAAAATCATATATTGGTGTAGAAAAATCACAAAAATAAAATAAAAATATCTCTTTGTTTAGTGAATAGAGGAGAAAAATATAAATGAAAAATAAAAAATGTTTTTTTTGTATTTATTTTTTAATAAATTAAATAGTCCAGAGAGTAATTAAATAATAATTAATTAATTAATTATTTAAATTAAGTGAAAATTTGAGAGCATGTTATCGATAAGCATAGGAGTGTTCTCTAATTTTTCCACTATCAGAGAATACTTTTATGGTAAAAAGCACTAATTTTTAAAGATATTTGACATTATTTTAACTTAAAAAAATTTTAAAAAATAAAAAATATATATATGAAATCATGTTTGGTAGGTCTACTATAGTTAGAGGACTCTAGGAAAAATAAATATCAGATTTAAAAAATTTAAAATTTATTTCTCATTTAAAATTAATAAAATTACTAAAAATTAGAAAAATATAAATAATTTAAATAACAACAAAAAATGGGCCAAGTTTTAGGTAATTATATTAGGTAGCCTATGTAAAAATTTGAAAGTCTAAAAAATTATTTTAATATAATAATCTATTTTATAAATAAATAATATTTTTGGTTTAAAAGAATTATAATAAATTAAAAAAATTAGAAAATTTTGAAAATTGGTTTGGAGTGCTCCTTGAGACTAAAAGGACCTAAGAAAATTAAAGTTGGAGTTAAAATAAAAACTTTATTTTTAAGATATTTTCTAATTTTTAAATATATAAAAATAATAAAAAATCACAAAAATATGAAAATACTCCAAAATATCATGAATCTCATCTTAATTATAAAGAACCACTAAAACTTGCTTTTATAAATTTTTAAAACATAAAACTATATTTTTTAACATTTAAATGTATTTTTTCTTTATTTTTTAATAAAATAATTATAATAATTAAAATAAAAATCATAGAAATATGAATTTTATTTTTCTGAGTTCCTTAAAGTTAGAGAGACTTATGAAAAATATAAAAAATAATTTTTGGAATAAAAATATACTTTCTATTTATTTATTCACTAAAATCAATTAAAAATTTGTATCAATTAAAATTTAATTCAAAAATCCACAAAAATTTTTCGTAGTGGTCCTCTCACCTAAGTGAACCTTCAATAATTTCCTTAAGGATATAAAGTTTATTTTACTTAGCTAAATTAATTATCCTTGAAACTTCCTATTTTTGGGCTAAAATAATTATTAAAAAGTAAATAAAAATAAAAAAAAATAGGAATTCTCTTCTAATATTTTAATTGACCCATGAGTAGGGTAACAATAAAGTTTCAAAGTCATTTGAGTTAAATTTAAGGAATTATGAAGTAGAAAACCTTAAGGGCAAAAATGATAATTATGAGATTCTGAACTTTAAAATAAAATTTAGGTCAAACTAGAGGGCAAATGGGTGATATTGATCATAATTAACTCTCTTAAATGATTGGACATAAGGGGTTAAATGGTATAATCCAATTTATGTGATTTTTATGAAAGGGTAAAAATGTAATTTTATAAAGTGTTATGGTTTGGGATTCAATTAAGTTGGATGATCCTAATGGGAAGGAATTGATCTAGGAAGATGATAATTCACAAATTTGAAGCCCCAAACCAATGATTAAGTGATGAATACAATCTTTTAATAGGATTAATGTCATTTCATTTAAACTTTTTTTCAAAATTATAAATCTACCCATGAAGACTTAAGAGCTTAGTAGTGAACTAGGCTTGATCTAAAAACTACTTAATGAGGTTTATGAAAGTAAATGCAATCAATTACAACCTCCTTAAACACTACAAGCTCAACTTCAATCAAAGCGGTAAGGTTTTCCTTAATAACTTAAACACTACAAGCTTATGGGATAATTAAAACATCAAATTTCACTAAGCATAACTCAAAACACTACAAATAAACCCTAATTTAACTAAAGATGATTAATTCAATAGGATGATAAGTCCAAATGAACTTGAAATGATTCAGAGGATTTAAAAGTTTTTTAGGGTTATACCCTGACCATCTTTACAAGATTCTGGACATTTTGGAGGACATTTGAACTTATTATAATTTGTTGGAGAAAACCATCCTCAAAACCTTAGGGACCCACTAAGATATGAGTGGGACCCGGTAATTCATATTTCCAATAAAATACCCTACACTACTTATCCTACATTTATAACCCAATGCTCAAGGATTTGAGTTTTGAATAAGGTATTTAAACCCTCTTACTTTAATTGATCCATCAAGAAAGCAATCCTTGAATTATTTTCAATAAAAAGTATTTTCAATATGAAAATTTTATAACTTGAATAAATGTAGAGAAATTTTCTCCTTTTATTAATTTTTTTTTCATTAAATAACATTAAGAGGGAACATTTTGTACTTTTAATTATATATTGATACCACAACAAAACAATAACATTTTAAGCATGACTAATGACCGAAGTTTGTTTTTTTATTGGAAAACAACTTAAATCTTATCATTGGCATGACTTATTTCCCTGTTAATTGATTATTCATAAAGGACAGCTCTCTAGTCACTGGAAAGGGACAACATCATATCTCAGCCAACTTTCTGTTATCAACACATCATTACCCTTTTTTCTTACATATCTTCAAAACACTTATTTTTGCATTATAAATATATGTAGGTAAGAGTTAACACCTAGAAGGAACAATTTATTATTTCTATTTTACTTATCAGCTTTTCCATTTTTCTACTTTTTTCTTTCTCCTTTGCAGCTACATCGTGAAAGTATTACAAGGACGATCCTCTAATTCTCTCTTTGTCACCCCTTTCACATGTTATTAGGGACACACCTTGCCTTACTACACACATGGAAGACTCCTCATCACTCGGCAGAGGCCTAGCCTCTCTCAGCATCAAAGAACAACCAATCCCTCGCTCTCTCAAGTTTCTCATCTCAAGCATAAAAAATGTCATTACCACCTTTCTCTCAACCGACAACTATCTTTTGTGGCGCTCACAGGTCCTCAAAATCATTATGGCAAATGGATTCATTGAATTTATTGGTGGATTGATTCCCAAACCATCCACCACAACACTCATTGTCGATGACACAAACAATCCCAACTGAGCACACTACATTTCGTTGTTGGTTGACCAAAATCTGGCAGCCTTTATACTATCCACTATATCAAATACCATACTACCTTATATTGTGAATCTTGATACCTGCAGGAAGCATTGGATTACAATGGAGAAACGTCTACAAGCCACTAATAAATTCAATGTCATGCAGCTCAAAAACAAGCTACACAATGTGTCCATGAATAATAAAATCATGACACAATACCTGACACAAATCAAATTCATAGTGGAAAGCACAACCACCTCTGGTTCAATCAAAGACGTCCAAGACATCATACTCTATACTCTTAAAGGGTTTCTACCAACCTTCCAAGCACTCAAAACTGCTATCCGGACTTCTCTCACTCCNTCACTAGAACCTATTCATATAGATTTTTGGAGACCCTCCCCGCATATTTCTAATCAATGCTTATATTTCTGTGTTATGTTTGTGGATGATGCTACATTTGATACTTGGGTTAATTTCATGACCCACAAATCTGAATTTCTAACTCACTTCATGAACATTGAACAATAAACTTAAAAACAATTCAATACACACAAAAAATGTATACGATCTAAAGGCGGCGATGAATGTCAAAAATGTCAATTCAACAATTAATTACTCACCCATGACATTTTCCATCAGTTCTCTTCGCCTTATACACCTGAACAAAACTACCTATCCAAACGAAAGAACCCCCACATCCTTGAAACCATCATAGAACTTATGGCCACATCCAACCTACCACTTAAATACTAGCCCCACACCATCCTCATGACAGTGTACCTAATGAACTGCATGCCCTCTGCAAATACTCAACATCAACCCCCATATCAAGTCTCCATAACAAATTACCTGACATGAATCACTTTCAGGCCTATGGTCGGGCTTGCTACCCATGGTTCTCCCCCCTCCCCCCAACAACTACGACAAACTAGAACAAATTTCTACTCAACACATCTTCCTAGGTTATTCCAAAAATATCAAAGGCTACAAAGGCCTCGACCCCATCAATGACAGAATTCTCATCTCACAACACACAACCTTCAATGAACACTCCTATCCCTACCAAAACACCAAACCACTCCCAACCCACAACATTTACTCCAAACTCACCACCCCTTACACTGCTTCTTACCACTATTAGCACCAAATCTAGTCACACTCCCTCATCCCCACAATCCAACCACACCTTCAATACAACCAGCCTTCTTCTACTCAACCTCCTCTCAACCATCGATCAGTCCTTCCGCTCTACCAGCTCTTCCAATGCTTACTAAACACAAAAACTACTCTCTAATACCTAAATCCATCTTCAACCTACAACATCTCATTTACAAAGATTTCGAACTGCTAACATTTCAGGAAGTAAGCACTATCCCCATTGGGTACAATTGATGCAAGAAGAACTCACAACATTATAGAACAAGCTAGTTTGACACTCATTCCCCCATTCGTTGATCAACCCATTTTAGCATACAAATGAGAGTATATGATCAAGCCAAACCACTAGAGCAACATTGCTCAGTACAAAGCCCGGCTCATCACGCGTGCTTATTAGCAATAATATGGATTGTACTTCACTGAAACCTAAAGCCAAGTTACTAAAAATCCCCCCATCTTGCTCCTTTTATCCATCATGGTCCAACATCAGTGGTAGGTTATGTAGCTTGTTGTCTTTAACATATTTCTCCATGCCAAACTACACGAGACCATCAACATGCAACAACATCCAGGACACTTCGACGCCCAACACCCCAAAGAAGTATGTCTCCTTCGGAAAGCCATCTCAGACCGCAACCAAGCTTCGCGTTAATGGTTTAATACATTTACCGGTTATCTCCTCCAACTTGGATTTCGCACAAGCCAAACCGACTCCTCTCTATTTACACTCCACAACAACTCTATCACTCTTTACCCACTACTCTACATNGAAGCACCCCCACATCCTTGAAACTGCCATAGAACTTATGGCCACATCCAACCTACCACTTAAATACTAGCCCCACACCATCCTCATGACAGTGTACCTAATGAACCACATGCCCTCTGCAAATACTCAACATCAATTCCCATATCAAGTCTTCATAACAAATTACCTGACATGAATCACCTTCAGGCCTATGGTCGGGCTTGCTACCCATGGTTCTCCCCCCTCCCCCCAACAACTACAACAAACTAGAACAAATTTCTACTCAACACATCTTCCTAGGTTACTCCAAAAATATCAAAGGCTACAAAGGCCTCGACCCCATCAATGATAGAATTCTCATCTCACAACACACAACCTTCAATGAACACTCTTATCCCTACCAAAACACCAAACCACTCCCAACCCACAACATCCAATCCAAACTCACCACCCCTTACACTGCTTCTTACCACTATTAGCACCAGATCTAGTCACACTCCCTCATCCCCACAATCCAAACTCACCTTCAATACAACCAGCCTTCTTCTACTCAACCTCTTCTCAACCATCGATCAATCCTTCTGCTCTACCAGCTCTTCCAATGCTTACTAAACACAAAAACTACTCTCTAATACCTAAATCCATCTTCAACCTACAACATCTCATTTACAAAGATTTCGAACTGCTAACATTTCAAGAAGTAAGCACTATCCCCATTGGGTACAATTGATCCAAGAAGAACTCACAAGATTATAGAAAAAGCTAGTTTGACACTCATTCCCCCCTTCGTCGATCAACCCGTTATAGGATGCAAATGAGAGTATATGATCAAGCCAAACCACTAGAGCAACATTGCTCAGTACAAAGCCCGACTCATCACGCATGCTTATTAGCAATAATATGGATTGTACTTCACTGAAACCTAAAGCCAAGTTACTAAAAATCCCCCCATCTTGCTCCTTTTATCCATCATTGTCCAACATCAGTGGTAGGTTATGTAGCTTGTTGTCTTTAACACATTTCTCCATGCCAAACTACACGAGACCATCAACATTCAACAACATCCTGGACACTTCGACGCCCAACACCCCAAAGAAGTATGTCTCCTTCGGAAAGCCATCTCAGACCGCAACCAATCTTCGCGTTAATGGTTTAATACATTTACCGGTTATCTCCTCCAACTTGGATTCCACACAAGCCAAACCGACTCCTCTCTATTTACACTCCACAACAACTCTATCACTCTTTACCCACTACTCTACATTGATGAAATTCAAGTCACTGATAACATCTCCAATGTCATAGACTAATTAATGTCTAAGCTAAAGCATAAATTTTCCATGAAAATATTGGGTTACATCTCCACATTTCTCGATGCATTTCCACCTTTCACACTAATCAAGGTATGTTTCTTCATCAAACACCTTATGAGTTGAAGATCCTCACCAAAACCAGCCTAGCTAATTGCAAACCCACTTCAAACCCCATATGCTCCTCCAAACACCTTCCTACCAAAAACAATTAGCCCTACCCCAACCCATTCCTTTATCAACAACTCATTGGATCTCGTTAATACCTTACAATTACACGTCCCAACATTACATATGTTATCATCACTTTATCCCAACATCTCCGACAGCCACTAAGCCTTCATTTTCACTAACTCAAGGTGCTCCTTTCCTAATCAAAGGCACCATCGACTTAGGCATGCCCATCACACCAAGTCCCCTAACTCTTCAAAAATATTCTGCCTCCAACTGGGTTAACAACCCTCATGACGGACATCCTACTACAAATCATTACTCAGTCCTAAGCAAGTTAAGAACAACCAACAATTGCATGTTCCTCACCCGAGGTTGAATACTACACTTTCTCAACCGCACCACATATGTCATACGACTTCATTGACTTCTCCAAGAAATTCAATTTTCCACGCCACCTCCTATTGTTATATACTACAACAAAACATCCGCTCAATTCATTGCAGACAAGCAGTGTTTCACTGCCACACCGAGCACATCAAAATTGATTACCACTTTGTTTGAGAAAAACTCATATCCAAGGAGATTGACATCCAATATATTTCAACCTCCAATCAAGTAGCGGACATCTTCACCAAGTCTCCTNGCTGCCACACCAAGCACATCAAAATTGATTACCACTTTGTTTGAGAAAAACTTATATCCAAGGAGATTGACATCCAATATATTTCAACCTCCAATCAAGTAGCGGACATCTTCACCAAGTCTCCTCCAACACCCCACTTCATCATACTTCGAGACAAGCTGATACTTCGGCAGAACCAAGCATTGGCTTGAGGGTGGATCATAAAAAATACCTCTCCACTAACGAAAAAAAGGCAGTGCCATATCTCAACTAGCTTTGTGTTATCAACACATCATTACCCTTTTCTCTTACATTTCTTTTAGGCATTTCTTTTAGCATTATAAATATATGAACCTAAAAGTTAACAAAGACAAAAAAATATTTGCAATTTTTACTCTTCCTACCCGCTTCTCCATTCTCCTTTGCAGCTACACCGTAAAAATANGTCAACACATCATTACCCTTTTCTCTTACATTTCTTTTAGGCACTTCTTTAAGCATTATAAATATATGAACCTAAAAGTTAACACAGAGAAAAAAAATATTTGCAATTTTTACTCTTCCTACCCGCTTCTCCATTCTCCTTTGCAGCTACACCGTAAAAATATTATAGAGACGATCCTTTACTTCCTTCTTTGTCGCCCCTCTCACAATTACTAATATTTTAAATATGAATATTAAATAATGATCGATTTATTTAATTAAAATCTAAACGACAATTTTTTTCTAGTTCTAATAACTAATAAGATAAATTATTTTATTAATCATATCCCAAAATTATTAATCAATGAATAATTTATTCAGAAAATTGTCATAATTAATGAACCAAAAACGATTTAATAAATAAAAAAATTTAAGAATAATTCATCTATTTATTAAGAAACCTATACTATTTAATGCAAAAAATTACCATGCTACNTAATTTTTTTCTAGTTCTAATAACTAATTTTCAAACTCAAACTTTAATAAGATAAATTATTTTATTAATCTTATCCCAAAATTATTAATCAATGAATAATTTAGTCAGAAAATTGTCATAATTAATGAACCAAAAACGATTTAATAAATCAAAAAATTTAAGAATAATTCATCTATTTATTAAGAAACCTATACTATTTAATGCAAAAAATTACCATGCTACCTCTCGTGCGACCCCTATGGCTTCTCGTCATTGAATTGCAACGATGTATGAAACCCTAATAATCATTTCAGCGAAGTGGTAGGGAGGAGAGAGAGAGAGATTTATCCTCAGCAAAGAAATGAGAAAATCAAGAATGATCGGGTATATGAAAAGCTGCCNCCAATCGTCACCACGTCTAGAGCTTTTCCATCAGCCAAATGTACCTTTCCAAAGTTACCTGCAACATAATTTTGTATTAACTCTCAGCGGGAAGATGTATGGAAGACAACCCCTGAATTCAATATCCAGTCATCAACAGAAGTGTGAACTGCCAACAATAATGCATCATGTTTTTCTTCAGATACAACATTAGCACCATCATTCTCCTTCTTAGGATTCTTGCAGTTTTTTTTATGCGGTCAGCCTTGCCACAATTCCAGCAGGTTGTCTGCTGACCATACTTTAATTTTGATCTTCCTCTATTTGATTTCCTATCTTGTGATCTTCCTCTGGAATCAATAATCAGCGCCAAACTTGAACCCGAGGTCTCGTCAGAATCTTTCCTTTGCACCTCCTCAACCAAAATTAAATCACGAATATCATCATATTTCAGCTTAGATTACCTGCAGAACCGCTAACTGTCATCCTCATGGCTTCCCAGCTACTTGACAGTGATGTCAATAATATCAGCGCACGTCTCTCATCATCAAAATCAATTTCAACAGACGTCAATTGATTTGTGATAGTATTGAAATCATTCAATTGTTAAGCAATAGAGACATCTTCCACCATCTTCAAATTGAATAACTTTTTCATCAAATATAACTTGTTATTCGCCGATAGATTTTTACATACCTGATAAAGCCTTCATGAGATCTATAGTAGTCCTCTCCTTGATGACTTTGTGGGCAACCGATCTCGACAGGGTTAATCGTATAACCCCCAGAACCTATCGATCCAACAAATTCTTTTCCGCCTCGTCCATCTTCTCTGATCGCTTTCCTAGTAACGGAAGATGAAGTTTCTTCACATAGAAGTAACCCTCTATCTGCATCCTCGAGTAAATAAAATTTGTGCCATTGAAATTCTAGACCCTGATGTCATCACTTCGTTTTCGCCCATTGTTCTTCCTTAGATTCGAACCCAAGGCTCTGATACCAGTTGTTGTGAAAAAAATATGACAATAAAGAAAAAAATGGAATGACAAAAAAATTGTTCACAGAAAAAACATTAGAGCGACACACAGATTTACGTGGTTCGACAAAATTTATCGACGTCCACGGAGCTACAGAGGAATTATTTCTTCGGGGAATTACACCATCGAGCGCCTCGGCGTTTATAAGAAAATCTCTATTTTCTTCTCTCCCTTCCTCTCTTCCTCTCATTCTCTTAGCACTCATGATGACTAGGCTTGGTCTTACTTGGCTTGTGGCTTTGCTTAGCTTGTGGCTTTGTTTAGCTTGGATTGGTTTTTCCTTTAAACCAAAAGAGGCTATTTATAGAAACCATGAGAGTGGTAGGTGGGAGGTAGGTGAGCGGTAGGTGGGATGTTGTAGGTGAACGGTAGGTGAGTGTGGTAGGTGAGCGGTAGGTGGGATACTTAATTAGGAAGCTAATTAAATTCAGTAAATCGGATCTCCACATTACACAACATCTAGAAGTAAAATTATGTGCACACAAATTTGCGAGTCATAAGTGAATTGGAGTATCTCTCTCTCTCCCTCACTCCCTCCCTCTCTTCTATTACTTTTTTCTTCTTTATATTATTCACTACATAAATTAAGACTATTTTTTGATCATAACTTGTGAAAAATATAAATAAGTGGTTGGCCAATTTGAGATTGACATCTTGTTGACGAGACAAATGACATTGTTTTTTCTCTTGTAGGTGATATAATGACTGATGACATTCTCAATGATTTTTGAAGTCTAACAATTTATCGACGAATAACATCTATCTGTTTACGTCAAAAACATAACTAATGGTTAGTCGTCAGTTAACCAACAGATGCAAGCCCATCAGTTAATGTTAAAAAAGGTTTGTCGGTTGCTCTCGTTTAAATTTATAGGTCTAATATTTGACGGGACAACCATAGTTTCTTTATAGTCTGTTGCTTGACTTTCGGAAGGTTGTCTGAAATCTATACAAATAAAAATATATATTGATGCATTTTGGGAGGTTCACAATGGTAAAGTAATGAATTATCTTCTTAATGTTTCATGAAAACCGAGAACAAACTCAAGTAATTAAATAATAGAAGGAGACACTTTAAATTTTTTCATCCAAAACTATAGAAAATGAAAAAATCACAAGGTCTGGCGCAGTTGAAATAATCTACAAGGAATGGTGAGTATAAATTTTTACTCTTCTAGTAAATTAGGAAAGATAAAGTTACAAAGTTTATTATTATTAATGTATAATAGTAGTTCATCAATAATATACATAGTTTAACAATAATTAAAATAGTTCTCTACGATAATAGGTTGCAAGTGGCATAGTCAATTAATATATAGACAGAAGTTCATTGTGAATATTTTAGATGGTGGCTTTAACACCAACTCATCATATAAGTCGCAGTAGAAGCAATGACAGTTGTTGACGGTGTGGGTTGTGGATGGCTACTCTAAGGGCGTCGGTTAGTAATAAAGGCTATAATAGGAAGCTGTGGGATATTTGAGTCATTTAGGATTTAGTTGGTCACATAGACCGTAGTGGTGAGCTACGATGATGTTTGTCAGCCATAAAAACCAGATTTGGAAGCTGCATGAGCTGTAGACCACATAGATTATTGTTNTCAATCGTCACCACGTCTAGAGCTTTTCCATCAGCCAGATGTACCTTTCCAAAGTTACCTGCAACATAATTTTGCATTAACTCCCGGCGGAAAGATGTATGGAAGGCAACCCCTGAATTCAATATCCAGTCATCAACAAAAGTGTGAACTACCAACAATAATGCATCATGTATTTCTTCAGATACAACATTAGCGCCATCATTCTCCTTCTTAGGATTCTTGCAGTTTTTTTTATGTGGTCAGCCTTGCCACAATTCCAGCAGGTTGTCTGCTGACCATACTTTAATTTTGATCTTCCTCTGTTTGAGTTCCTATCTTGTGATCTTCCTCTGGAATCAATAATCAGCGCTGAACTTGAACTCGGTGTCTCGTCAGAATCTTTCATGTGCACCTCCTCAGCCAAAATCAAATAACGAATATCATCATATTTCAGCTTAGATTACCTGTAGAACTGCTAACTACCATCCTCATGGCTTCCCAGCTACTTGGCAATGATGCCAACAATATCAGCGCACGTCTCTCATCATCAAAATCAATTTCAACAGACGTCAGTTGATTTGTGATAGTATTGAAATCATTCAATTGTTGAGCAATAGAGACACCTTCCACCATCTTCAAATTGAATAACTTTTTCATCAAATACAACTTATTATTCGTCGATAGATTTTTACATACCTGATAAAGCCGTCATGAGATCTGTAGTATTCCTCTCTTTGATGACATTGTGGGCAACCGATCTCGACATGGTTAATCGTATAACCCCAAGAACCTGTCGATCCAACAGATTCCATTCCGCCTCGTCCATCTTCTCTAATCGCTTTCCTAGTAACGGAAGATGAAGTTTCTTCCCATAGAAGTAATCATCTATCTGCATCCTCCAGTAAATAAAATCTGTGTCATTGAACTTCTCGACCCTAATGTCATCACTTCGTCTCCGCCCATTGTTCTTCCTTAGATTCGAACCCAAGGCTCTGATACCAGTTGTTGTGAAAAAAATATGACAATAAAGAAAAAAATGGAATGAGAAAAAATTGTTCACAGAAAAAACATCAGAGCGACACACAGATTTACGTGGTTCGACAAAATTTACCGACGTCTACGGAGCTACAGAGGATTTATTTCTTCGAGGAATTACACCGTCGAACGCCTCGACGTTTATAAGAAAATCTCTATTTTCTTCTCACCCTTCCTCTCTCCCTCTCTTCCTCTCTTTCTCTTAGCTCTCAAGATGACTTGGCTTGGTCTTACTTGGCTTGTGGCTTTGCTTAGCTTGTGGCTTTGTTTAGCTTGGATTGGTTTTTCCTTTAAACCAAAAGAGACTAGTTATAGAAACCATGAGAGTGGTAGGTGGGAGGTAGGTGAGCGGTAGGTTGGATGTGGTAGGTGAACGGTAGGTGAGTGTGGTAGGTGAACGGTAGGTGAGTGTGGTAGGTGAACGGTAGGTGAGTGTGGTAGGTGAGCGGTAGGTGGAATACTTAATTAGGAAGCTAATTAAATTCGGTGGACCGGATCTCCACATTACACAACATCTAGAAGTAAAATTATGTGCACACAAATTCGCGAGTCATAAGTGAATTGGAGTATCTCTCTCTCTCCCTCACTCCCTCCCTCTCTTCTATTACTTTTTTCTTCTTTATATTATTCACTACATAAATTAAGACTATTTTTATGATCATAACTTGTGAAAAATATAAATAAGTGGTTGGCCAATTTGAGATTGACAGCTTGTTGACGAGACAAATAACATTGTTTTTTCACTTGTAGGTGATATAATGACCGATGACATTCCCAATGATTTTTGAAGTCTAACAATTTATCGACGAATAACATCTGTTGGTTTAAGTCAAAAACATAACTAATGGTTAGTAGTCAGTTAACCAACAGATGCAAGCCCATCAGTTAATGTTAACAAAGGTTTGTCGGTTGCTCTCGTTTAAATTTATAGGTCTAATATTTGATGGGACAACCGTAGTTTCTTTATAGTCTGTTGCTTGACTTTCGGAAGGTTGTCTGAAATCTATACAAATAAAAATATATATTGATGCATTTTGGGAGGTTCACGATGGTAAAGTAATGAATTATCTTCTTAATGTTGCATGAGAACCCAGAACAAACTCAAGTAATTAAAGAATAGAAGGAGACACTTTAAATTTTTTCATCCAAAACTGTAGAAAATGAAAAAAATCACAAGGTCTGGCCCAGTTGAAATAATCTACAAGGAATGGTGAGTATAAATGTTCACTCTTCTAGTAAATTAGGAAAGATAAAGTTACAAAGTTGATTATTATTATTGTATAATAGTAGTTCATCAATAATAGACATAGTTTAACAATAATTAAAATAATTCTCTACGATAATAGGTTGCAAGTGGCATAGTCAATTAATATATAGACAGAAGTTCATTGTGAATATTTTAGATGGTGGCTTTAACACCAGCTCATCATATAAGCCGCAGTAGAAGCAATGACAGTTGTTGATGGTGTAGGTTGTGGATGGCTACTCTAAGGGCGTCGGTTAGTAATAAAGGCTATAATAGGAAGCTGTGGGATATTTGAGCCATTTAGGATTTAGTTGGTCACATAGACCGTAGTGGTGAGCTACGATGATGTTTGTCAGCCATAAAGACCAGATTTAGAAGCTGCACGAGCTGTAGACCACATAGATTATTGTTGGTCAAGTAGGTCATAATATTGTTCTAAGATGACCCATTAGGCATAGAAGCTGGAGTTGGAAGTTGCACGAGTTGCAAGCTACGTACGCGATAGTGGTGAATTGTGATGGTATCCATAAGCTACAAAGGCTGGAGGCAGGAGCTACATGAGGTGTGAGCAATGTAGGCATAGTTGGTTAAGTAGGTTATAGTGATGAGTTGCAATGACGTCTATACGATGCAAAAAAAGGGTTGTGAGCCGCACAAGCTATGGATCATGTGGGTCATAATAGTGAGCTATGATGACATATGTAGGTCGTAGGGGCCAGAGTTGGGAGCTGCATGAGTTGTAGACCATGTAGGGCATAGTTTTTCACATAAGTCATAGTGGTGAGCTGTGATATCATATGTAGTTGTCTAAGTTGGGAGTTGTACGNCTAATTTATAGCTAAACATAAAAAAATTTAAAATATACATTCATAAAGTCTAGCGAATAATTTAAATAAGTCTCTGGATGACGATGGCATCAAATATATAAATATATGATAATTTGCCTAATCTGTCATTGTACTTCATATTAAATGTTAATGATAGTGTCTGGATATAAATAAATATGTTGAAACGGATAATGTTCTTCAGGCCACACCCAAAGAATAGAGCTTTGGAGGGACGAGAGAACTAAAAGAACGGATGAGAAAGAAAGAATAAGTCGCAATTAGCAGTAAGTCTATGGGAATAGATCCAGCGACTCTTTTATGTAAAAATGAACCACATATTTATAAGTCATAGAAGGATTCTAATATATTATGTGTTAGTGTCTCATTTAATAGAAAAATTATAATTATTTATGAGCCATTACACCTTTACATATTTGTAACTGAATTAGACTTATTTTAATCTTGTAACCATTGCAAATGTTGTTTCACATTTGTAACTACTTGGCTTGGTGATGTGGTATTCGCTCGGCCGGAAAAAAAGTCATGTGATCAACTGAACTATCTTTGGTCACATTTCTATGAGGGAATCCATTGTGAAAACTAGTTGTCTTTTGAAAAGATTATTCCATAGGCTGTGAACCCACTACCGTAATCTGCTTGGAAGCCAACCGAAAACCTTCGGTTGATGAATCTATGTAGAAGAATTCTCTGCCATGCAACAATTGTTTTTCTAAATACCTTTTGTGTCTGTTAAGATGTTATAAATGTGTGGCGTTCCTTGGTTAGATTAACACTTAGTCAACCTAGAATTTGACCAACTGGAATGACACCCGATTGCTCGGCCTTTTGTCGCTCTCTTCGTTCGATCTGTTGGATCACCTTGAGATTCGTGCAGCTACATTTCTTATTTACATGATTAGTTCTTCGATTTTCTTACTTCTTTCTGAGTGATAACTACCATAATAATAAGAGAAATAAATGAAAAAATTATTTATATAATGAATAGTAAGTATTGTCGAGAATTGTACTCCCTGATTTCTATGTCGCTTTTCCCTATATACGGGCTACAATCAATATTTTTTTCTTGCTTCTAGAATTTTCTTACCCTTCAGTCGTTTATCATAGTGAACAAGGATGTCGGGTGCCAAAAAACCTAGGAGTGAGAAAGCACAATGAAGGTCTTCAGGCGTCCCACTTAAATATTTGTCCTCTAGGGGTGAGAAGAAGAGGAAGTTGGAAAGTTCTAGTTAAGTCACAAAGAACAAAACAGACAAAAAGGAATGGCCAGGAGATTATAAAAAATTATCAGCCCCAAAGGGTCGGCCAAAGGGACCAAGCCTAAGTGATCCAAGTTGTTTTAGCATCCAATGATAAGGAAATAAAGTGTATAGGAGATTAGGGAGCCTTTTGATTCACTACCACTCTTGGAGGTGAAGAGCTAGAAAGGTGTGTGTATCGTTATACCACTATTTTGGCTCTTGAACAACTCAGCTAACAACAGGCAATGTTCACCTCAGGAGCAAGTTCAAGAGGAGATGACTGTGCTAGCTCTTCCGTCGTGAGGTACTCTGACTCAGCCTTTGGTCAAAGAGGTGGTTCAGTGTAATGCTCCACCACTAGATGGTGCTCTACTTCAGCCTTCAATGAGAGGGGTTGTTCAAGAAGAAGCTCCACCACTGGTTGATGAAAGTCTTCATATGTTGTAAATGGAACAATTTATTAGTAACTTAAATTTTTTTGTTTGATTCTCCAGTATATTCTATTGACACCGACTCTAATGTTGCAGATGAGGCTATGAAAACCATTGCTTCCTTGCTCATAAAGGTCATGAAACTTCATGATCCTGAGACACATGCTAGTCCTTTTGCTCCCGCCCTGATTGAAGTGGTGTATGTCCTACCACCTCCTTTAGCTTGCCTTGAGGGAGAGAATGACGACTGACATAAGTCATACTGCTCTTTGGTCTAGTTTATGGACAAGAGCATAGAGTCCTTCGCTCTGGCAGGTGCCTTCAGTGTGAGGCCTCTATTTCAAACAAATAGGTGGAG
This sequence comes from Phalaenopsis hybrid cultivar, assembly GCA_002079205.1. Lineage (NCBI taxonomy): Eukaryota > Viridiplantae > Streptophyta > Magnoliopsida > Asparagales > Orchidaceae > Phalaenopsis > Phalaenopsis hybrid cultivar. The sequence continues at coordinate 210,665 of JXCR01016509.1, forward strand.
TTGGTGGCCATTTATGCCAAGATGGAGACTCTTCGAGCTGAGAAGGCTAGTTTTCTAGGCGAAGTAAACTAGTAGAAGTTTGAGCATCTATCTTGATTTCCTACATCTGGACAGAAGAGAAAAAATAGAAAAATATAAATTTGGTGGGTGTGTATTTTATATGAGTCTAAAGAGTCGGGGGTCTAGTCTTGTTTGAGGCAGCAACCTAATTTTGAAAAATGTTAATCATCATGCCTCCTCGAGTTAACGCTAATGTGATGAATTTTTGGAGCCCAATGTAGGGGTTTTGAGGCATTTCAAATTCCCTGTGTACCCTATTTATTGGGTTGAGCGAAGAGCCAACAAAAAATTTTCATTTCTCATTTTTTTACCCTTGATTTTGTCTTTTCTAGTGCTCTATGGCTTCCAAATATTCTCTCCAGATGTGTGGCTCGGTGAGGTCAACAGAGAGATCTATCCTGACCAAATTGGCTGTTGTGCTTTTGGACAACATGTGTGTGTACAACATAAGTGTTGTTCATCAAGTGGATGGGGATGTTCATCCCACCAACTACCTAGGCGATGACTTTATCTTTTACCAAGATAAATTCCTATGTGGGCTTCGATTGCCATTGTGTACAGAGCTCTGGTTGATCTTCAATAATTATAGAGTCATACCAGCCCAATTTAAGTTGAACTCCACTGTAGTGGTGAGAATCTATATGATACTTGAGTCGGATGGAGGTATCATGGTCCCTGGGAGATATTCTCCAATATTTTTCTTATAGGGTTGAAGCAAATGGGTAAATTATTTTTTGCACCACCTGAAAGATTTATCTAATTGACTTAAAAATCAAGATCAAGGATTGGAAACTACAGTTCTTAAGAATATCTGTTAACGTCCTGTTGAGTTGAGGCATTTGATCGACTGTTTCTAGTTCCTTCCCCATGCCTCAACTCATCAGTTAATTTCCCTCTACCTGATAATAAAAGAGAGGGTTGCCAAGTCTGATGCAAAGGATAGGGAATATCTGAAGCAGGCATAGCTGCTAAAAAAGAGGGTAGCCGAGACTGAGGCCAATCTAAAGGATGCTAAGGTAGAGATAGAGATAGTGTCGTAGTGGGTATCTATAGTCCGGGAGGAAGAGAAAACTAATTTTACAGAGCAAATATCCACCTTGAAGATAGTTGAGGAACTCCTCAACACTCTGCTCAAGTATTTAGAAAAGGCAAATGGATTTTCATTGATCAATTTGTTAGAGCTGGGATGGCCGGCCCTAAGCATTTTGACATTAATGAGTTTTAAAAAGTCGTTGATGCTCTATCTGCATCTAAACTACAATATGAATGCAAATGTAATAATATGGCAAATGGGTGTTCATCTAACACTTGATTATAACATTCTTAGACTCATATTCACTTATTTTTTACATTTTATATGATATATAGGATGATTTTGGAATGGATGATTATATAAATTTAATTTTGACTTTTTGATTTTTGTTAATCATGCATTTTCCTTATTCGTTTGTTTTTATTTTATTTTGTCAATCACTGTGTTTTTTTTGGGTGTCAATTCATAGGAGGACTTAAGTTTTACATGGTCGGCCCCAGAATTATGTTTATTCAATTTATGCCTCAAGCGGCAATTGGTTTTATTTCTCCCAAGAAATTCTTTTGGTTTCTATTTTCAGAGCTTTGTCTTTTTGGGATCAATGACCACTTACAAGAATTGATTCAGGACTTCAAAATAATTTCAAGCTTAAGATTTATGATCGAGCATCAAGACACTCTATTCAGTCTTTCATTGTGACCAAGCGTTGAAATGCTTCTTTTGGTCATCTTTTGATTTTGATGGGACCAAGCATTGAAACAATTTTTTGGACATCTTTTATGGGTAACTTAGTTCCTCGGGTCTCATCAAAATGTGAGGTCCTTCGATCTTTGGATCCTTGATTGTTGTCTCAAATCTAGAGTTTATAACATCAGAGTATGTTTTTCATAGTAAAATGAAACAAGAATTAATTCAAAATAAACTAATATTGTCTTTCTCAAATAGGGACAAAGTAATTTCCTTTAAGGAAAAAATTCTTAAGATCATTTCTGCTCCATGTTCGGTGAAGCTTTTTTTTTGTTTTTTAGCTTATAATCTCCTAGTGCGACTTCTTGGTTGGCGATGAAGCAACTGGTTCAAGTCTGATTGAGGTTACAATTATACAATCCCCTCATGGCTATATTAGCTTTCTTTATGAGTAGATCTCCGATAGAGAATGCTTTTTTCAGACATTGTTGTCGTAATATCTGGTGGTCCTTCTTTTGAGTTCTTCCTGATGTAGTGTTGAATTTATTTAAACTTTTTTTATCAAATTGAGGGTGAAAAAAACTCCATCGCCATTTGCAGCTTGCCAATCAATGAGCTTCTCTTCATCGAAAGACGTTCCAGTGATAGCCATTTGGCTATGGTGATTTTACTTGATTGGTAACATTGCTTCCATCTAATGAGAAATCATGAAGGTTTAGGATAATCTTGTACACAGCTTCTGCTTGCAAATTTGTCCAAGGGTGATGCTCGGACAATAATTGAAGGTTGAACACCTAACTTTGACAGAAATCATTGATCGTCCCCATTTTGTCGTGTTCTTGAAATGGTCGACGTTGTCATCATTATCGTTGTGGAGTCGCCAGTTTTTTTTTCTATCATCTAGTCCCTCTCTCTCTGATTAAATAACTTTTTTTCTCTCTGTTCATGTGGGCAATCAAAAGAGGGAAGAGGTATGAGGGCTAAGGCATACAATTACGTTAACAAACAAAAAAAATGTGGAGAAGCTTTTGTAAGGTGGACTTCACGTAGATAGCTCAAAAGTGTAAGTCTAAAGAAAAATCGACTCAAGATACTTCAGAGGTGTACTCGAAAAGAAGAGCTAGAGAAAACAAACCCACAATCAAAGATTCAAGTTGTTGTACATGTTTTAGGGTTCGCTTCTTCGTATAAGGGCTAGCCCCTATAGTTAATTACATCTTAAACAACTGGAGGTCGCAGAAGAAAACTTCCAATTTAGGTTGTAACTTGTCCTTAGAAAATTTGAATGTCATTATCAATGAAAGGAATTTTAAAGTACTATCCTAATGATAGTGCATTCCTAAAGATTCTTGGGAATCCCGCTATGATTCTGAACTATCCTAGGGTTTTGTTTTGTTATCAATAATTTAGTTGGGTTTCATCCTTTTTATCTAGGTTTTGAATGTTTGTCCCTGCAAAACAAAGTTCACACTCCCTAATAACATGTAAAATAAATCTAGGGAAACATCTGTTTTTTGTCTTCAGCAACCCTACAAAATAGAGTTAACATAATTTTTTTTTTTAATTTAATTGGTTAGTTGTTGTTTTTTATTTAGAAAAACTCGGTCAAGATGCTTATGACTTTTGATCCTCTTGGGGTTGTCAGGTTCCCTGATCTACTTAGCCTTAGAAGAGGTCAAACCTTCTCTGACTGAAAGACTTTTGTCAGCAAGCATCAGTTGCGTCATCCAAGAGATCCTCGTAGAACCTGGTTTTAGAGCTCAAGTTACGTTCGGTGATCTTTATTCAATAGAGTTTCATTTAAGTTTTTATTTTTTTTTAGATTTTAGGTGTTGAAAATTTTAGATTTTTTAAGAATTCTTAGCTAGTTGGCTTTTTTATTTTGTCATTTTGTGTTTCATTTTTGCTGTTTAGGATGACCTAGTCAAGATCCCGTTGTTTCGTCATCTTAAAGTTATCATGGTTTGTGGTTTGATTAGTCATAATTGATTGGAAGATATTTTGTTAGCAGTAATGGGTTGCATCATCTAAAATATCTCCTCAAACCAGGTTGTATTTTTTGAGATCAAGTTCAAGTTTTAGTGGCTTTTAGGGTGAATTTTATATCACTCTTTTTAGGTTGGTTCATACCTTCACCAAATTATGCCCAACTGAGGCTAAGTGTGCTTTTGTTCTCAAAAATGAAGTCAAACACTCTTTAACCTCCAATCACCTTGGTCTAAGTTGACTTTATAATAGTATGTTGTATTGAACTAATCTAAAACGAGTCTTTAGGTAATTTGATTTAATCTGGGTTATGCTATTTTCCCCTTGAAATATCCTCAAACTTGTTTAAGTCACCAAAAGTTAACAAGATTGACCCAGGTCAGCTTAGATAGATTGGGATCAAACTATTCCAACTTGGTTTAGATTGTCTTTAAGGTAAGCCAAGTTAAATCAGGTTGGATTAACTTGAGACCAAACTAGGTTAATCTGAGTTGATCTGAATTAAACTCTTTAGGTTGGATCACGTTTAAGTTAAATAGGACTTGGATGAAATCAAAGTTAATTTAGACTTGAGTTTGTCTTTTATGTCTAACTTGGTTCATGCTTAAATTAATCCTCGATTGAACTTGGTTTGAAACTTAAGCTAGGCTCGAAGTTGAGTCTCAAGTCGAGACTTGGGTTAACCTGAGTTCAATTGGGTTAATCTATTAAGTTGTTTTGAATTGGGTTAACTTGAGTTAAGTTGGGTTGACCCGATGATTCATTTAAATTGGGTTAACTTGGGTTACATCGGGTTAATATGGTGATTCTGTTAAATTGGGTTAACCTTATTTAGCTCAGTTTGACTTAGTGATTCAGTTGAATTGGGGTGAAGCCTAATTAGGTTGGGTTGACACGGTGACTCAGTTGAATTGAGTTAACTTGTGTTAGGTCGGGTTGCCCTATTAATTAAGCTCAATTGGGTTAAACCAAGTTAGTTCGGGATAACCTAATGATTCAGTTGAATTTGGTTAACCCGAGTTAGGTCGTGTTGACCCAGTGATTTAATGGAATTGGATTAACCAGAGTTTGGTCGGGTTGACCTGGTGATTCACTTGAATCGGGCCTAAATTAGGTTAGAACCAAGAGAACTTAAGTTTGACTAAGTCCATGTTAGGTTCAACTTAAGTTAGGTTTAGGTTGGGCTGGACTTGAAGAAAGTTCAAGTTGAACTAAATCTACATCGGGTTAGACTTAGGTTGGTTGATGTTTAGGTCTAAGTGTTGGTTCATGCTTTAGGTCTAAGTTGGTTTAGATTTGAAGCATTGGTTGATATTTTGATCTAATGTGGGTTAGACCAAAGGATTTAAAGGTGATTCAAGATAGATCTAAGCTAGGTTACTGTCGACACTATTTTTGGTTAAGGAGTTTCCTGTTGAAAGTTTTCGGTCGCCGGAATCAAAATTTTGTTGCCCGCTTCGGAAGAACATTTTTTAATTTACATATATATGTAGTTTAGAAAAATATGAAATCAAATCGACCCCATATTTTCCATGGTTTAAATGAAAGAACACTATACCTCAAATCTTGTATCTATCCCAAAGGATAAACACAAGACTTGAGGATGAAGCTCGATCAAATAAACTAAGAAATATATGAAATATGTTTGGCCTGTGAAACTATTTTTATTTTTTTAACAAGTTCTCATTTAATACAAATAATTAAATAGGGTTTATATTAAGCTGGGTTCGGAAAAGCTTCCTATAAGGGCAAGCCCTTATAGTTAATTACATCTTAGATAACTGAAGTTACCTACAAAAAATCTCGATAAAAATTAAAAAATATTATCTTCAAGGAGTTCAAAAGGATAAGACTTTTCAATGAAATCGGACAAAGAGGTGTGAAAGGGGAATATTTTAATTTTGGAGCATTTTGTGGTAGAGTTCAAAGGAGAAAGAACTAGGGGAAGTCACAAATTCGGGGGAGAACCTCGGTGACTTCCCAAGCCATACTATGGTTTGGCTTCAGTTTTAAGGAGAAATTATTTAAGTGTTTCATTCTACAAATTTTATTAATTTAGGGCTTACATTTGTGTGAAACAATCACACTAATAGCCTGGAAGATGTGAGGATTTAGGTCATGAAGAACGACAACCTCAAAATCCTAAAATGAGTTAGGGCTTATATTGTACAACAGAGCTCTAAAAAGGCCTAAAGATGAGGTGAGGATTTATGTTGCATAAGTGTCGACACTATTTTTTGGTGTGGGGTTTGCCTATAAGAAGCTGTCGGTCATCGGAATTGAAATCCCGTTACCCGCTTCGGAAGGACGTTTTTAAAAATTTTAGTTTTGAAAAAGATGAAATCAAACTGACCCCATAATTTTCATAGTTTAAATGAAAGAGTACCTCAAATCCTGTATATTGACCTCATAATTTTCATAGTTTAAATGAAAGAGTGTTTACCTCAAATCCTGTATCTATCCCGAAGGATGAATGTAGGAATTGAGGGTGAGGTTTGATCAAATAAACTAGAGAAAGTTATGACATGAATGATGAACACAAGAATTGAGGGTGAGGTTCGATCAAATAAACTAAAGAAAGTTATGACATCCGTTTGGTCT